>PXOD01000794.1:0-45929 GCA_003012165.1 Paramyrothecium roridum
ATTCCGAGGGCGTTATGGGGTGCTTGAATAAAGGGGGGGGGGGGGGCAATGGGCTTGTGAAAGGAGAGAGCGCCATGACTTCTCCGTGGTGTTTGGATGAGGAACATGTTCGCGGGCGTGAGGGTTGCTTTGCTGCATTTGTGAGACGGGACAAGGAGTCGAACACCAAAGAGGGAAGAAGGAAATGGAAATGGTTCGGCGGAGGAGGAACGGGCGCTATGACTGTGCTTGTCTTTGTGCGCTCGGGGGATGTGACGGCCTGCCCTTCATAGGACTATTGGTTTCCTCCTTTGAATCGCAGACCAGCCTCGGCTTTTGCTGTTTTTTGCAAGTGATTAAGCGCAGAACCAGACCAGATATTGGGACTAGTAATCGAGCATCATCTCATAATCATCATCGCCCCATGAATCAAACCTGTGCAAAGAAAAGACATCAGATATAAACCGATAGCTATGCAGTAACACGATACCCCCTCCCCCCTTCCCCTCTGCCCTCCCGTTTCCCCTGCGCCGTGACGCCCTGTGCCTGTATGTCTACAAAATCCGATTTTTCCCTATTTCTCTCTTAAGGGAGCTGAGATAGACAGCCGTCCAACGTCGCCTCGCGGAGCCCAGCTGGGCACCAAGCCGAGAAGATCTATGCCATGTCCGGAATATTGCTGTAATGTGTGTGCCTCCTTCTCCTCCTCCTTCTCCTCCTCTTCCTTCGCCTCCCCGGTTCTGGCCGCCTGCCCGACCGCAAACGCCGTCTAGTTCTTGGAGTGGACCAGCCGGCCCTTGATCCAGACCTTCTTGGTGTTGCGGTCGTCGCCGCAGTACACCCACTTGGCCATGCGGTCGTCCCAGCTCTCCCAGCCGAAGACGTCGACGGCGCCCTCGTCTGCGCCGCCCTCGTGCAGGCCCTCGCCGTCGACGCCGCCCATGCCGACGAGCTGGGCGTCCCAGTCCATGCCGACCTCGAAGGCGCCGACCCGCGCCTCCAGGCCGACGCAGCGCGCGCCGCCGCGCGTGCCCAGGTACAGCACCTCCTCGACCGTCAGCTTGGCCTCGTCGCCGCCGCCCGTCATGGCAACGTGCCGGCTCACGAGGGCCGCCTGCCGCGCCGCCTCGAGGATGGACGGGCTGTAGCCGCCGCTCATGTCGGTGCCGAGCCCGACGTCGATGCCGTGCGCCCACAGCCAGCGGACCCGCGCGGCGCCGCTCGTCAGCGAGCTGTTGCTGCAGGCGCAGTGCGACACCTTGGCGCCCGCCTCCGAGATGAGCCGCGCCTCCTCGTCCGAGAGGTGCACGGCGTGCGCCAGGATCGTCTTGGGCGTCAGCAGGCCGTGCTGGCGGTACACGTCCGTGTACGAGGTCGAGTCCGGGAACATCTTGGCCACGAGCTCGATCTCGCCCTTGTTCTCCGAGATGTGCGTCTGCACGGGGAGGCCCGTCTCCCTCTGCATCTCCGCCAGGCCGCGCATCGACGCGCTGGAGCACGACGGCGCGAAGCGGGGCGTCAGGATGGGCGAGACCAGGTCGAACCCGGGGTCGACGGCCCTGACGTGCGCGATGGTCTCCTCGGTGGCCCGCAGGCCGGCCTCGGCCGACTCGTCGCGGTAGTAGTCCGGGCACAGGTCCGGGTTGTCCATGCACACACGGCCGACGAAGGCGCGCTGGCCCAGGTCCAGGCAAATGTCGGCCAGGAGGTTCGTGGCGGCCACGTCAATGGTGGCGTAGTAGGCGGCCGTGGTGGTGCCGTGGGCGAGCGTCCGGCGCACGCAGGCCGAGTAGACGCGGCGGGCCTTCTTCAGGTCCTTGAGGCTGGACTCGAGGGGAAAGGTGTAGGTGTCGAGCCAGTCCAGCAGCGTCGTCTTGCCAAAGATGCCAACGTTGGGGTACTGTGAGGCGTGAACATGAGTATCTGATGCAACGCGGTTAGCTTCTCCCAGCTTTTCTCTTCGCTTCGCTTGGCTTCGCTTCCTTATCCGCTGACTCACCGATGAAGCCCGGGAAGAAGAACTGGCCCGGCTCACAAGCCAGCACGTCGACGTCCTCCACGCGCCACCCCAACCTCTCCAGGAGACTGTCCTTTGCCGCGCCGGCGTCTCCCTGGCCCTTCTCAACGGCGGCAATCTTGCCATGCTGGTCGACCGCAACGGCCGCATCGTGCATGAACTCAAGGTCGGCTGGCCCGGCAGAGTGGACAAACGTCCCCAGCAGCAGCTGAGGGCGCCGCGATGACGATGACGATGGCACCAACATGATGAGGGAGGGGATCAAGCAAGACAGGTTTTTTTCCCCCCCTTAAGTGTGTCTTTTCAATCACGTCTCGGAGCCTTTGGCGGATGTAGCCAAACTATTCCCGGGTTTCTCCAAGCAGCACCCAATCCTCAGTCCTTTGTCGTTGTGGTGGCAAGGTTGCTTGCGCTGCTGGTTGCTTTACAGTACGGTTGTGTATAAAGTAACAGACAGTACAGTACAGTACAGTACGAGTCAGTACTTATCAGGGAGATGGGAAGAACCACGGGCAACCACGGGCGATGAGCAGAGATGACAACCCTCAGCTCCTTCTTGTTTTCTTTCTCCTCTCTCCTTTGCCTTTCCCGTTACTGTACAGACAAGTTTGCCGTTGCGTGGTTTTATATTGAATGCTGGAGACAAAGCAAACACAATGTGTGGAGCTGCGGCCGCATAACAGGACAAAGGACAGCACGGCACGGCACAGGAACAGTAACGTGCCATGTATCTCTTTAATAGTCTACAGTACTGTACCTGAGTAGTAGGCAGAAAAAAAGAGCCGAGCGGACCAACAGAGACAGGTCCCTCTCTCGGCTGGAGCCGTGCTGTAGATGGGCCCCCACTCCGCGTCGCTGCACCGCCCGGCGGTCGCCGCTCACCGAGCACTGCAGATAAAACTAACGCCGTGCGCCCCTTATCGCTTAACTTATTACGTGTGCTACTGGCTTATGCGGCGCCGTATCAACACACGCCAGAAGTGCTTTATTTCCTGTTACGGAAATTCCATGGCCAAACCTGCAACCTGCATCTGCATATCAAACTACATGGGACATTATTCAAACGTCCCCTCGCCTATGATTCACCTCTTGGCCTATCGCAGTGGTCTTCAATCTCTAAATGCATCCAACGCACAATACTCAGCAAGTTACGCACAGCTCTCAATCATTGCTCACGCGTGATACCATGCAAAACATTGTTTGTTTGTTTGTCCATTTTGTTGGAAATATGTCATTAAATAGTCTATACCATTCCCATATCTACATCCCTCCGAGCCATGTCCGCTTGAGGGCATTGCCCGACGTCCCGCGTCCACTCGATCAGTCGAGGCTCCTCCCACAATCCATCACAGGCCCTGGGTAAAATAACAAAGCGCTCTATAAATCTCACAACGGCGTCATCAATCATCCTCCACCACTCTACGCAGCGACACCAGGGCCCTCGTAGTCGCCGCCGCTCTCGCTGCCAGTCTGGCCGTTCGTCGCTGCGTCCTCCTGGTTGTACTTGTCCCAGTTTGCCAACACCGCTCCAATCTTGGGCGAGTTTGTCAACTTGTACACGTCCTCAAAGTACTCCTTCGTCAGTGCAAAAGGCTTGGCCGTGACGTTGGGGATGTACTTTCCAACCAACTTAGAGGGGTCAATGGTTGTCTTGTTGATCTTCTTGAGCAGGAAGGATCGGAAAGGCTTGACGCCAGACCGCAGGAAAGTAGAGTGGAAGGGCACGTCGATGCCTCGCAGCGGGATCGTAGCAAAGCCGCGCTCCAGCTCCAGGGGAAGAGGCTTCTTAAGTGTCTGCTCAGCACATCCGCGGATGATCTGGCGGAGCGCGTCCTTGGCCTCCTCAATGTTGCTCCTCATCTCCTCGATATCGATCTGCTGCTTCTTGATGAAGTTGGTCACGCCAGCCAGAGTATCCAGCGCGCGCAGGTCACCAGCGCAGACATACTGCATGTTGGCGATGTTATAGTTGACAATCTCCAGCAGCCAGCCAGTCTCCTCAGTAATGTTGTTGACGACAAATTGCAGGGCCTCCTCGTTGAACGTCTTCGAGATTCGGCTGGGGTTGACGGCGCACATGGAGTAGTTGGAGCGGCCGGCTGCGTCTCGCTCCACAGCAACTTGCATGGTAAGACCACGGTAGAAGACGACCGACACCAAACTCTCGATGGGCATGACATCAGCCAGCGCAGCAAGAGCCGAGTACTCACCCAGCGAGTGACCCGCAAAAGTGCTGTCTCGCTGCACAAGGCCCTTGGCCTTCATGTCTTCGAAGCTGGCCTTCTCCATAAGCGTCAGGGCGGGCTGCGTGAATTGCGTAGCCGACAGCAGACCGGTCGGTGATCGGTAAGTGTAGGATGTGGTCTTCTCGTCGATATCCTTGAAGATGCGCTCCGACTTGATAGAACCATCCGCGGCCACCGTCTCAAAGGTCATGGCCATGTAGTTCTGTCGGATAGCCTTACCACGTGGGCCTCCAAAGTGAACGGTCAGCTCCTTAGGGTTGTTCTTGACAATGTTGGTGATGGAGAAGCCTATCGTAGTTAGCAATCATTATTGAAATCACGCAAATGCGAGACATGGTCAGGGGGCTTACCATAGTTGTCGAGGAGGTACTTATCGGCGCGATCCCACACTTCCTTGGCTACAGGGCTGCTGGCGTAGAGCTCCATGCCCATGCCCTGCTCCTGAGAGCCCTGTCCGGTGAAGACGTAGGCTGTCACGGGCTGTTCGACCTCGGCTTCGCCAAGTAGAACCTTCTCCTCATTCTCCGCGTTATAGGCTTCGACCTTGATGATCTTTCGGCCAGCAACCATTCCCACGTGCTGGAGCTTCACTTGGATGTCATCATTGGGCAGAACCATGCCAACCAGAGAGGCGTGGAAGCTGCGAACACGGCCGATGTTGTTCTCGGCAGCCCATGTCTCGATCAAGCTGCGGACAGCGGCACTCGAGTACATGCCGTGGGTGATGGTTCCAGGGAGGTTGGCATAGCTCGAGAAGACGCGCGAAACGTGGATAGGGTTGTAGTCACCCGAAACACGAGCGTAGGTTTCATTGGAGGCCGGTGCACGAAGCTGCAGCGGAGTCTTGCCGCTGAGAGGAATAGGGTTCTCGAAGTTGATAGGCTGATCGATGGGCGAGCCGAATCGCTCAAGGTAGTCAATGACTGGGTTGCCGTGCGACTCGCCGGCCTCGTAGTCAACGCTTGCAACCTGGATCACCTCCTTGGTAGGCAGCTCCAGCAGTACTTGACCGCGCGTCTGGACGCTGCTGAAAACATCCTTGTTCTTGTAGCGCATCAGACTCTGCAGGCGGAATGTAAGAGTCTGGCCAAGCAGATCAATCTGGTTAGGAAGTTCGTCCAGGTCGAACCACTGCTTAGAACGAAGGACAGCCAAGTCCTTGGTGGTGGCCAGGTGGAGCTGCATGGGCGTCTCAATCTTACGCTGGAACGTGTTCTGGTAGTCATCGTAGACACCGCGGTACAGGAACTGAGAAGTGACCTCCATGACGGCCTCACCATCCCGAACAATGGTTCCGCAAACTTCAACCATCTTGCCAGACTCCTGGTTGATGACAGCATTGATCTGAGCAGTGGTCGAAACTTCATCACCCTTCTTCAGTGGCTCAGCACCTGGAAGCATGCGAAATTGGTTGGACAGATGAACAAGCTTGAGTAGATCGCCATCAATTGTACGAGGGAAGATGGGCTTGGTAATGGCCTTCCATCCAACGACAATTGCGAAGTCCATGGGAGCATAGACAGTCTTTCCAGGGCGGTCGACGAAGGCCTCGCCGGTGTTGCCAACGGCATGGACAAAGTCGTTGATGGCCTCGCTGGTGATGGTAGTCTTGCCACCATCGAACTTGCTGGTCACAACGGCGTCCAAGTCGAGCGCATCGTTGCCGAACCATGCACGCCAGTAGAACTCCTTGATGTGATCGTTGCGACCCTCCATGACCTCATGAATCGGGGAGTATCCAGCCTCGGGGTTGTAGGTGAACCTCAGGGGCAAGGCGATGGGCTTGCCAAGGGCTGTAGTCTCCTTGATCAGGTTGACAAGGATTTGATTCTTGCCAGTCAGCTTGACTTCAATCACATCTTGGTATTGGTTGTGTCTGGGCTGCTCCCGGACAACAATCGAAGTCCTGCTGGGGTCGTTGGGGTACATGATCTCAACATAAAGGCCGCGGACAGGAGCAAAGATTCGTCGCATGGGGTTGGTCTGGAACTTCTGGCCCTGAACCACCACATCAGACATCAGAAGAGCATGTCGCCAGTTGCGGTTCGGTCCAGCGAGCAGCGAAAGCCACGAATCAATCGAAGGCAGCGACGCAGCGGCAGAAGCGGACAGGCGGTAGGTGTTTTTGTTTGTGTCATAGTTGACGGTGAGGCCTTCGACATCGAGGGGAATCTCAGAGTCCACTATCTTGCCACCAAGATACTCAATGGTAGGGAGGACAGCGTCATTGTTGTTGTACAAGTCCTTCTTCAAGGCAGCAATGTGAGCGTCGTGGATGCCGTCGAGAATGTCCTTAATAGGTTCATCCAGGATAGTAGAGTATTTAGCAGCCATTGGGCCCTGAAGAATACAGGTACGGCCGACATCCTGGTCGATGACCGCATCCAAATCCTCAGATTGCCACAGCGAATCCTTCTTGAAGAAAAACTCGAAGTTGTCGTCTAGCGCAGGAACGAACGTGACGGGCTTCTGGCCAGGTCGCTTGCAAAGGATGTAGAAATACTGGACATCCTGGGCATTGATAATCTGCTCTGAGGCCTCGGGGTAGTGAGACAGGATTCGATCAACAGTGGTGAAAGGGTCCTCGAGATCAGCATAGGACTGAAGGAGGGAAGGCTGGCCCGCGGTCGAGGTGAAACGTTCCTCGACACGGTGGATGAAATCACCAACCAATCGCGTGTAGGATGCATCGATCCATCGAGACTGGTGACGAACGTAGAGCAGCTGCACGAGACGTCGCACAACCTCGGCGTAGGTCATATCCTCGAGGTCCACCGTCTCACCGCGCCTGTTGCGACCGAACCAAACCTTCTGGAAGTCATCGTTCAGCTTCTGGATGATATGGCTGCGGTTCTTCTGCAGCTCTGCGACGCGCTTCTCCTTGGGAAGGCTGAAGATCTTCTGGTCCATCTCGGCCCAGAAGCGAACACCACGAGTGGCCAGCTTGTGGATAGGTTCGCCCATCTCGGAACGAACCGTGATGACACCACCAGCAGGTCCCTTGTACGTGTGCTCCCAATCATTGTCCATGAGGCCAGGAGCATCAACGATAGCCTGCTTGGCGGCTTTGCTGGTGTGGGCCTCCTTTGCGACCATCATGCGACTTCCAAAGAGACAGCCATCGAAGGGCATGGGAGGATATCCGTATTTCTTGGACCAGTCTCCGGTAAGGTAGGGGTAGGTGTCCTCGGCACCACCGAAACCGCTGCCTGCCACGAGAACGATGTTCTCCTGACGACGAATACGGCCGTACATTTGAAGGATGGGCTGATGGAAATCCTCAAACGAGTGGTGGCCACCTCCACGTCCACCAGTCCACTGCATAATAATAGGGAAGCTGGGGTGTGCCTTGGCAATGTTGATGACTGCCTGAATGGCATCGCCAGAGCCGGGCTTGAGAGAGAGGTGCTTAAGACCAAGCGTCTCGATGTACTCAGAAGCAACCTCAATGGATGGCACACCAGCACCGATGGTCAGTCCTTCGATAGGCACGCCTTCGGCACGAAGTCTCCCAATGAGAGGGATCTGCCAACCCATCGCGCGGGGGTTGACGTAGATCAGGTTGACCGAGATACCACGGCCAGGAGGGATGGCGCGCTCAATCTTGGTCAGAGCCTCGGTCATCTTCTTCGCATTGAAGTAACCACCACCACCAAGCTCAATGTGGTAGCCAGCGTTCATGGTGGCAGCAACGAAATCCCACGGCACGGTAGCAGGGGTCATACCAGCGACCACAATAGGTGGAATGCCCAGCAGTCGACTCATCTTGGTGTCAACATACGTTTTGCCGCTGGAAGTCTTGACCAGACGAGGTCCAAACTCCTTGACCCAGTCGATGGCATATTTAATGGCATTGTCTTCGTCCCTATCGAAGAGCTCGGCCTTGACGCCAACCTCACCAATCGAGCTCTCAACGCTTCCAGCCAGGATGACACGGACGCCAGTACCCTCCTTGTTCCTGCTGGTCAGGATGCCCAAACCAGACACACCACCAGGACCAAAGTCCAGAATGTGTGTGGCCTTAGGGAAGACTGTGGCGGTCTCCCAGTTGACAGCATCGCGGGTGATCAATCGGACAAGCGCAGGGACGACATTGCCCTTGACCTCAGTCCGCAGGTCCTTGCCGGTGTTGGTGTCAAAAACAGGAATGCCCAGCGAACTGGCGTCAATCGAGATATCCTTGAGATCCTCGTAAATGATGTCGGTAGCATCAGCCAGGTACTGGCTGTGGAAGGGAGCTGTAATAGGAAGGAATCGGTTGACGAAGCGAACCTTGCGCTGGGTGAAGGGAATGCGAGTCTGGTCGAGACCAGTGGGTGCCTTCACCTTGCGCAGACGAGAGTTGAGACCGTACAGCGAGGCGGGGGGGCCAGTAACGACCATGTTTCGAGGGCTGTTGATGAGCGAGATGCTGATATGACGGTGGGGAGGCAGGTATTGGTTCGTCGCATCGATGTGGTTTTGGACCTCAGACTGAGGGAGATCTCGAATGCTAAGCATGGGGGTTGGGCTACCCTCACCGTGCTCGAGTGATTCGTGAAGCATAGTGGGTGTCATAGAGGTAATGGGGAATGCCTGCTGGCTCCTGGTACCGATCCAGAAGAGAACGGTGAGCGTAGAGGTGACAATCTCTCGCCACGAGTCCCAATCATCGGCAGCGGCGGTGGCGGCGGCCATGACGATACCCTGGGAGTGGCCAGTCGTTCCACTGATCCTCTCGCGCAGCAGACCAGGGTGAACTCCAAGGACCTTGCAAGTGACCTCGTAATGGGCCATCTGAATAAGTCCAATCAACGGGAAGCTGACAGGAGCAGAGACCAGGTAATCCACATCAGGGGTGGCATCTGCGTGGTGAAGCCAGTCAAGGACATCCAAGCCCTTGGGGAACATCTTCTCAGCAGCGGGGTGGTTGGACAGGTTCTGAAGCAACTCGGCAGAAGACGTGATGAGCTCTCCGACAAAGCTGGAGTACGTCTTGAAAATTTGTCGCAGCTCCTCAAAGTACTCCTCAATGTTGCCTTGGCCACCAAAAATGGTGAAGATCTTGGCGGAGCCGTCGTCAGCGGCGCGGAACAGAGCAGACTCGTGAGGCTTGATTGTGCGGTTGAGGACAGCGCGGGCGGCGTAGTAGCTTCGGATGACCTCGAGCTTTTTGGCTTCAATGCCGGGGAGGGTGCCGGCGAGGGCGTGAGCTTCATTGCCACGGAGGAAGGCACGCTCAAACTCGTTCAAGACGAGCTTAAGAACCTCCTCGTACGAGCCCTGGGCGTCGTCCTCACCGTCGTCGACCTCGTGGGCGACGAAGCCCAGATACCTGGCAACAAGCTCTGGTACGGACGAGGGCTCGTCATCTTGAGCGAGCTCATCTGTGGCAGCTGGCAAACTCGCAATGAAGCGTTCCTTCAGCTGAGAGGCGTGGAAATGGAGGTTGGTGGGGATTAGGAAGGACGTCTCGAGCGAGCCGTGCGACAGGGTCAACGGTCGGAGGGAGGCGCTGGATCGAGGAGTCGAGATGCCCGTCTGAGGGCCGGTTCCACTGCCGTACATGATGGGAGAGTGGACGGAGGAAGTCTAAGAATCGGAATTGGGGTATCGAATGTGTCTGCGGGGCAGTCAGTCAGGCAATTGTCGCCATGGCAAGAAAAAAAATGAAGCTGCGACATACAGGTCGGATGTTCGGCTTTGTGATTTAACCAAAGCACGGCTCAAGCGTCTTTCAAGTCTGCGACGGACTGATCGAGTGCCTTGAGCAGGAGTGTGTCTACCGTAGAGAATTCGGTAGCTGGCTGCTCAATTGTGAGAGCGGAGGTTGACTTCAAGAACGGCGGTGGACGACGCCGGCGAAGAACAACTGGGGGAGGGAGCAGATGCAGAAGTGGAAGAGGTCCCAAGGGCTGGTATGATGCCAGGGAAGACAAGGGAGCGTCAAAGTGAAGAAGGAGAGTGCTGCCTCAACGTATAAGGAGAATTGGAGGAGTTAAGGGTTGGATGAGAGGCGGAAAGTTGGTACCGTCACAGAATGGCCGAAGACAATCACACCAAAAAGACGTTCGCCGAAGTGGGTTGTGAGAGGTACAACGTTAGCACGGTGCTTGGAAGAGCTTCCAGCGAGCCGGCCCACACAGCAAGCAACAAAAAAAAAATCAACCCCAACAAACTCAGCATGAAGAGATGGGTTGCGAGCGGTTGCGGCAACCTAATTGGCATGCAGGGCTCTAGAGAATCGCGTGGCGCCACCCCTGTACCGAGCTTGGGGTGTTTTTGGTGGCATTGGGGACCTTGCACGGCCACTTGGATGGGGGGGAGGGGGCCAGGGGGCCCGGCTCATGTATCGGTACTTACGCACCCCCATCCATCCAGCTGTGGTTGTGGGTGGTGGTAAGGCTCTGTTTCCATGGCGGCTCACTTCATGGTGGCTTATCGGGTGGTCTTATCAGCGCCAAACCTTCTGGACCGACAAGCTCTTTGCGTGAATGCAAAAGCAAAAAGAACTCTCTGGCATGGCCCGAATTCTGGTTCCCCGGGCCGATAGCCACGGCCAAAATACTGGCTTGGTTTTCCCAATGGCCTAGAGGAAGTGTACCTACAGGTGATCAGCCCACCCAAAACCCCTTGGTAGTGGATCCATTCGTCCACCGTCCATCATCCATCTATCCATTCATTCATCCCCAATTCAACATGTATCGCATCATTCGCCAACTTGTGGAAGCGAAGTCATTACCCGGGGCGACTTTGGGTAAGGCCAAGCTAACAACTTTGGCGCCGCGGTCAGTAGTTCCCTTCGAGGTCACTCGGCCAGCCCGCGCTGGATCTTCAAGGCTGGCTTGGCCTTTCCGTTGCCCCGGGGGGTTGGCTAAAGACTTAGTCTGGGGAACGTTCTCTCTGTCCTGACAACAGTTGAGGGTGCCTGCGACGGTGTAATCCAAACCCTTGGCTGCAACTCAGGCTAAGCCCGCTTTCGGCGCATATCTGGTGAATACCAGCATCTGTTGAAACACACATCTAATCCAACGGAACGATCTTGCCATGTACAACGGGCCGAAGATAAGCTACTGTCGAAGGTGGCTGAAGCTGTCATTCGAGTGGTTAGCTTGCCTGTTTCCGGGGTCTCGGGAAAGATTGGGATTTGTTGGTGGCATCTTATCAGATCTGGGTTCACACCTGTCGTACCGACTGGCAGCGTTATGAAAACCAACAAGACAAGTTGCCAGTATGCTACGTAATTGTCATGTCATCCTAATGCGGGTGGTCCGTCTGTTTGTCTGGACGGGGCTCCGGATTATACCGGAGCAGGATGAAAGGAGGTATGGAGGCAAGCAAGGATTACCATGATGTGTGTGGATGTGTCTAACCGACATAAACGGTTGACAGAGAAGAAGGAAAGAGAAAAACTTGCAGACCGCCCACCTGTGAAGTACCTCTTCATCTATATTTCCAGAAAACTTAGAAGTAGTGACCGAGGCATTCAATAAGATTAGTAAACACGTATTATGATTGCTTTATTACTATCGTCTTCAAGTCAGTTCTTTTCGTTCACAAGAAAAAAAAACTTTATCCATTGACAAGGCAATGAGTATGGAGCGGTGAAGGCGACTATTGGGATTGTCCCTTTGGCGGTCTCGCTTTTTTTTTTCTGTCACCCACTTTGCCACGGCTCTCGCGGGGAGGAAGCTCCAGGAAGCATTCCCTCTTCAAAAGACGAGGCAAAAGCAATGAACGTTTCGCGTAGTCCCTACCAAGTGAGCGCCTCGAGATGACCGGCTCTGGGACGCTTTGTTAGCCAGGGACTAGTTGACAACCCAATCGCCGTGCAAACTCTTCATAGGCGTAGGCGTAGTCGTCGTGGTATTCGGGACGAACAGGGCAGCGAGATGCGAGAGCAACGTAGGATAACCTGATCACTATTCTGCGTCTCGTCTCCAAAAACATGTACCTGTACTTTGCTGATGGACCCACCGTGCCCCAGCGAAATTGCACACCCTTCACGGTTTTGCGGGTGCTACGGCTACGGATGATTTTGGGAGAGCAGGGGACGGGAGGCTTCCGGGTTCCCGTTCTCAATGGGAAACGTTCTTTCAGACGAGACACTGCGACCCTGGCAACGCAAACGAACACACCTTTTGTCCAAGCTGTCGTGCTTCAGAGAGTCTCACTCGGCTCTCTTCGACGGGACAGGCCAGCCGAGGAAGGAAAAAAAATGCATGGAAGCTGGGCTGTGAGATGCAAACTGTAGGGGGTTGGCAGGTTGGTTTTGCTGACGACACCGTACATGGAACACGCCCACAGGATCTGCCGTACCCGTTGTCGGTAGTAGGGTGGGTACCTCGACTCCAACACAACCACACATGTCGGGGGCCCCCAATGGTATGGTGTGGTGCAAGATGGTGAGGGCGTAGTGGAAATCGAGAGGGCCCGAAGCAAATGGTCTAGCTAGTACTGTAGCCCAGCGAAAGGTAAATCAATGTTATCGAGAGCCCAAGGTGAGTGAACATCTGCATTCTTATCGTTTCTTGTTCCGCTTGCAGTCAGGTTGGTCGTAGAATAGGGGTCCGATGTTGAACCAGGCACATTTTCCCCCTCCCCCTCCCTCTCAGCAACGCTGGAAACGGTGGCCCACGTCGCATAGGGCGTCCCCATTAGCCGTCATGCCACCTTGTAGCGGGGCGTGGGCTTATCATATGGTTGAGGATGCGAATTCCCAGCAGGCCGCCTACATGGGGTAGTGTGCCACCCTTTAGCAGGGATTAGTGCCAAACCAAAATTTTGTCCCGGTTCAACAATCGTCGGCCAGTCTTTTGTTCCGCTCTCGCCTCGAAGCTTGCTAGGTCGCTTCGGTCCCTACTAGAACACGACTTCTGAATACATACCTGCGCCCAGGTGTATCTTCTCCTCTTCCTTCTGTTTGAGGCCCATTCCTTTTTACCCCAATCTGTATCACCAATCTCCATTGCGTCGCAACTTTTTGTGCTTCGCGTATTCGAGTTGGCAGAGAGGATCGTCTGGGCTGTCGATTTCTCACATTACGTCCTAATAATTTCGCGGGCGTCCCACCACCCTACGCCTTTCAATTTCTTCGACCTCGATCCTCTGTCCTTGCTTGCAACACCACAGCAAGACGGGGAAAACACTGCTACAACAGGCACCCAAACCAATTGTGCCCGGGCTCGAATTGTGGTCGCGAGCCCTCACCAGCGCCGTTTCGACAGCTAGGTGATCTCTAGGCTTCCTCCGGGACTGCCCAACCTCACTCTTTCTCCCCTCGATTGCCTCTCCTCCCCTTTCAACATGCGTCCCGAAGTCGAGCAAGAGCTCGCTCACACCTTGCTCATTGAGCTGCTTGCATATCAATTCGCCTCTCCAGTGCGGTGGATTGAGACGCAAGATGTCTTCCTTGCCGAGAAGACGGCCGAACGTGTCGTCGAGGTCGGCCCTGCAGATACCCTTGGTGTTATGGCGAAGCGTACTCTAGCATCCAAGTACGAAGCCTACGATGCCGCCAAGTCCGTGCAGAGACAAATTCTTTGCTACAACAAGGACGCCAAAGAAATCTACTACGATGTTGACCCGGTAGAGGAAGAGCCCGAGCCTACCGCTGCCCCCGCCGGTGGTGACTCTGCTGCGCCAGCAGCCGCTGCCGCCCCTGCTGCTGCTGCTGCTCCTGCTCCTCCAGCTGGCGCTGGTCCTGCGGCGCAGATCCCCGATGAGCCCGTTCAGGCCATCGATATTGTCAGAGCTCTTGTGGCACAGAAGCTGAAGAAGCCCTTGCTGGAGGTGCCTCTGAGCAAAGCTATCAAGGATCTTGTTGGTGGTAAGTTTGCATTCGTGCCTGGATGGTTTCACAATCCTAACAAAGCTACTTAGGCAAATCGACCCTGCAGAATGAAATCCTTGGTGATCTTGGCAAGGAATTCGGCTCGACCCCCGAAAAGCCCGAAGATATACCCCTTGACGAGCTTGGTGCGTCCATCCAAGCCACCTTCAACGGTGCCCTGGGCAAGCAGTCCCAATCGCTCGTGGCTCGTCTGATCTCGTCGAAAATGCCTGGAGGCTTCAACATCACAGCCGCAAGAAAGTACCTCGAAACGAGGTGGGGTCTCGGATCAGGACGCCAGGACGGAGTTCTGCTGCTGGCTCTCACCATGGAGCCTGCAGCCCGCTTGGGCTCCGAGGGCGATGCCAAGGGCTTCCTGGACAGTGTGTCCCAGCAATATGCCACTAACGCCGGCATCAGCCTTTCCAGCGCTAGTGCTGCGGGACCAGCTGCCGGCTCTGGTGGTGGCATGATGATGGACCCAGCTGCCATTGATGCCTTGACCAAGGATCAACGTGCTCTTTTCAAGCAGCAGCTTGAACTTCTGGCTCGCTACCTCAAGCTCGACCTTCGCGCCGGAGACAAGGCCTTTGTTGATGCCCAGAAATCCGAGAAGGTGCTTCAGGCTCAGATCGACCTCTGGACCGCTGAACATGGCGAGTTCTATGCATCGGGCATTGAGCCTGTTTTCAGTGCCTTGAAGGCCCGCACGTATGACTCCTCGTGGAACTGGGCTCGCCAGGACGCATTGAGCATGTTCTACGACATCATCTTCGGTAGACTGCAGACTGTCGATCGCGAGATTGTCAGCCAATGTATCAAGATTATGAATAAGTCAAACCCCAAGCTGCTGGACTTCATGCAGTACCATATCGACAACTGCCCCACCGAGCGCGGAGAGACCTACAAGCTCGCCAAGGAGCTCGGACAACAGCTTATTGAGAACTGCAAGGACGTCCTTGAGATCTCCCCTGTTTACAAGGATGTTGCCGTCCCTACGGGCCCTAGGACTACTGTCGATGCCCGCGGCAATCTCAACTACGAGGAGGTGCCTCGTGCCAGCTGCAGAAAGCTTGAGCACTACGTTCAGCAGATGGCTGAAGGTGGCAAGATCTCCGAATATGGCAACCGCACCAAGGTTCAGAGCGATCTTCAGCGCATCTATAAGCTTATCAAGCAGCAGCACAAGATGTCTAAGACATCCCAGCTTGAGATCAAGAGCCTATATGGCGATGTCCTGCGTTCCCTCGCGATGAACGAGGCCCAGATCATCCCCAAGGAGAATGGCAAGGGCAAAAAGACTGGCCTTCGTGGTATCAGCCACAGCAAGGGCAAGGTTGAAACCATTCCCTTCCTCCATCTCAAGAGGAAGACGATGCACGGCTGGGACTACAGCAAGAAGCTCACTGCCATGTATCTCAACTGTCTCGAGGATGCTGCCAAGTCCGGTGTTACTTTTAAGGACAAGCACGTCCTGATGACAGGTGCTGGCGCTGGCTCCATTGGTGCCGAGGTCCTTCAAGGCCTCATCAGCGGTGGTGCCAAGGTTGTTGTTACCACCAGCCGCTTCTCCAAGGAGGTCACCGAGTACTACCAAAGTATGTACACTCGTTACGGCTCTCGCGGCTCCCAGATTGTTGTGGTACCCTTCAACCAGGGTAGCAAGCAGGATGTCGATGCTCTCATCGAGTACATCTATGACCCCAAGGCGGGTCTCGGCTGGGATCTTGACTTTATCGTCCCATTTGCTGCCATCTCCACCAATGGCCGAGAGATCGACGGCATTGACTCAAGGGCAGAACTTGCCCTTCGCATCATGCTTACCAACCTCGTTCGTCTCCTGGGCTGCGTTAAGACTCAGAAGGCTGAGCGTGGGTTCGAGACGCGCCCTGCGCAGGTCGTCCTCCCACTTTCTCCTAACCACGGTACTTTTGGTAACGACGGTCTTTACTCCGAATCCAAGATTGCCTTAGAAACCCTCTTCAATCGGTGGTATTCCGAGTCCTGGGCCAACTATCTTACCATCTGCGGTGCTGTCATTGGCTGGACTCGTGGTACTGGTCTTATGTCTGGCAACAACGTTGTTGCTGAAGGTGTCGAGGCTTACGGCGTACGCACTTTCTCTCAGCAAGAAATGGCTTTCAACTTGCTTGGACTTATGTCTCCCACTATTGTTGACATGTGCCAAGCTGAGCCTGTCTTCGCTGATCTGAACGGCGGCCTGCAGTTCATCCCCAACCTGAACGAGGCCATGACCAGACTGCGAAAGGACATTATGGAGACGAGTGAGATCCGCAAGGCAGTCACCAAGGAGAGTGCTATCGAGAACACCATTGTCAACGGTGCCCAGTCTGAGCTCCTTTATAAGAAGAAGACAATTGAGCCTCGTGCCAACATCAAGTTTGACTTCCCAACCCTGCCTGATTGGAAGTCCGAGGTTGCTCCTCTCAACGACAAGTTGAAGGGCATGGTTGATCTGGAGAAGGTCGTCGTCGTTACAGGTTTCGCCGAAGTCGGCCCATGGGGTAACTCTCGTACCCGTTGGGAGATGGAAGCCTATGGCGAGTTCTCCCTCGAGGGTTGCGTTGAAATGGCCTGGATCATGGGTCTCATCAAGAACCACAACGGTCCTCTCAAGGGCAAGCCTTACGCTGGATGGGTTGATGCCAAGACTGGCGACCCTGTTGATGACAAGGACATCAAGCAGAAGTACGAGAAGCACATCCTGGAACACTCCGGTATCCGATTGATTGAGCCTGAGCTCTTCGAAGGATATGACCCCAACCAGAAGCAGCTTCTGCATGAGGTTGTCATCGAGGAAGACCTCGAGCCCTTCGAGACCTCCAAGGAGACTGCCGAGGAGTTCAAGCGGGAGCACGGCGACAAGGTGGAGATCTTCGAGATCCCCGAGTCGGGCGAATACACTGTCCGCATGAAGAAGGGTGCCGGCCTCTGGATCCCCAAGGCCTTGCGCTTCGACCGACTCGTCGCTGGTCAAATCCCCACTGGCTGGGACGCTAAACGATATGGTATCCCTGATGATATCATCTCACAAGTCGACCCTGTCACCTTGTTCCTGCTGGTGTCTACTGCTGAGGCTCTGCTCTCCTCTGGTATCACCGATCCTTATGAGTTTTACAAGTATGTCCACGTTTCCGAAGTCGGTAACTGTGTTGGTTCGGGTATGGGTGGTGCTACTGCTCTTCGTGGTATGCACAAGGCTCGCTTCCTCGACCAGCCCCTTCAGAAGGACATTCTCCAGGAGTCTTTCATCAACACTATGGCCGCCTGGGTGAACATGTTGCTCATCTCGTCTTCCGGCCCCATCAAGACTCCCGTTGGTGCCTGCGCCACTGCTGTTGAGTCCATCGACATTGGTTACGAGACTATCATGGAGGGCAAGGCCCGTGTCTGCTTCGTCGGTGGTTTCGATGACTTCGGTGAAGAGGGCTCCTACGAATTCGCGAACATGAAGGCGACTAGTAACACGGTTGATGAGTTTGCTCACGGCCGAACTCCCAAGGAGATGTCGCGACCCACAACTACCACCCGAAACGGCTTCATGGAGTCTCAGGGTTGCGGTATTCAGGTCATCATGACTGCCAAGCTCGCTCTGGACATGGGCGTGCCCATCCATGGTATCCTTGCACTCACCACTACCGCCTCTGATAAGATTGGCAGATCCGTGCCCGCGCCCGGCCAGGGTGTTCTCACCACGGCTCGCGAGCACGCCGGCAAGTTCCCCTCGCCACTCCTCGACATTGGCTACCGCCGCCGCCAGATCGAGCGTCGCAAGAAGCAGATCAAGCAGTGGCAGGAGTCCGAGCTTGAATTTGTCCACGATGAGATTGATGCCATGAAGGCTCAGGGTGCTTCATTCAATGAAAAGGAGTATGCTCATGACCGTGTTGCCCACATTGAAAAGGAGGCTCTCAGACAGGAGAAGGAATTGCTGCGCAGCATGGGCAACAACTTCTGGAAGAATGATTCAACCATCGCCCCTCTCCGTGGTGCCCTTGCTACCTGGGGTCTTACCATCGATGATTTGGGAGTTGCCTCTTTCCACGGAACCTCGACCGTGGCCAACGACAAGAACGAGTCATCTGTCATCTGCCAGCAACTCCGCCATCTTGGCCGCTCAAAGGGCAATGCAGTCTTGGGTGTCTTCCAGAAGTACCTCACTGGTCACCCCAAGGGTGCTGCTGGTGCCTGGATGATGAACGGCTGTCTCCAGGTTCTCAACTCTGGTCTTGTGCCTGGTAACCGCAATGCTGACAATGTCGACCCTGTCATGGAGGACTTCGACCTTATTGTCTACCCTAGCCGCAGCATTCAGACCGATGGTGTCAAGGCTTTCTCGGTGACGTCGTTCGGTTTCGGCCAGAAGGGTGCTCAAGCCATTGGCGTTCACCCCAAGTATCTCTATGCTACCCTTGACGAGCGCACGTACAGCGAATACTGCGCCAAGGTCCAGGCTCGCCAGAAGAAGGCCTACCGTTACTTCCACAATGGTTTGATCCACAACAGCCTCTTCGTCGCCAAGTCTGCCAGCCCTTACACTCCTGAGCAGCTCAGCAGTGTGCTGCTGAACCCCGACGCTAGGGTGTCAGAGGACAAGAAGTCGGCCGAGCTCAAGTACGCTGCCAACTTCATGAAGCAATCTGAGAAGCCTGTTTCGTCTGCGCGCGCCAACGAGACTCAACAAGTCATGGAGGCTCTGGCTAAGAAGGTCACCAGCAAGAACAGCAATGTTGGTGTCGACGTTGAGGACATTTCCGCCATCAACATCGAGAACGACACCTTTGTCGAGCGCAACTTCACTGCCAATGAAATTGCCTACTGCCGCAAGGCCCCTAGCCCCCAGAGCTCTTTCGCTGGCAGATGGAGCGCCAAGGAGGCTGTCTTCAAGTCTCTTGGCGTCGCTAGCAAGGGTGCCGGTGCACCTTTGCGTGACATTGAGATTGGAAAAGATGATACTGGCGCACCAGTTGTTCTGGTAAGTTCCCTAAAAACAATTTCAACGCTGAAAATAGTGAGATGCTAACAATTTTTGCCAATAGCTCCATGGTGATGCCGCCTCTGCCGCAAAGCACGCTGGCGTGAAGGACATTACTGTATCCATTTCGCACTCAGATAGCCAGGCGATTGCTGTTGCCGTTGCCAGCTTCTGATTATCGAATTTGTAAATGTCGTGATTTACTTTAAGCGGCTTTGTGTATGCCTTAGATGTTGTCAAGGTTACCTTATGATATTTTTAGTTTAGACGATTTGCAAGGACTGGCCCTACTCCGTATCCTCTGTGAGGGGCCTAGAGGGATATTTAGAAATCATTATACCACACATATTGTAATCATATTCTCCCGAGCTATTGAGCATGATTGTGATTTGTCATTGAAGGTACTTTGACCTGCCTGAGTGGATAAGCTCAGTTAAGCCTCAGTAGCCATACGGCGAGTAGCTGCTGTTAGGCGCCCTCACCAGTCGCACAGTCGCGTCGTGCTATTTTGTGTCAAGCGAAGGCCCCGTCCGTCCATCCACCATGCTTCAATAGACCGACGTCCCTATCGCGGAGGTCCATGTGCCAGAGTCCCAGGGGTATCAAAACACTCTAAATACCAGCATGTCCAGGCCTTTATCCCGCAATAGCCATCGAGTGCGCTCATGAATCCGAATCCTGTGTTTCTTCCGCTCGTGCTGGCGTTCATTGGCCCCGTCCCCTGCCCCTTCCACGACCGCCGCCTCGGCCTCGGCCGCGGTCACCGCCCCCGCGACCACCTCCGTGGTCGCCTCTCGACTGGCCGCCTCGTCCGCCTCTGAAGTTGCCCTGCTGTCCCTTCTGCGACTCGGTTACCAGGTCGATAATCTCGTCGGGTACTCGTAGGTATTTGATCTACATCCAGCGGTGTCAGCGTCGGGGTTGCTTGGGGCCACAGATTGGCGACCACGTACGTTGTTGCCTTTGACATAGGCTTCCGGTAGGCGGACGAACTTATCACCTTCCTGGACAGCCCTCTCGTCAGCACTTGTAGCATGTTTGCAGCGTGACGGGGACCACATGTTTGCGCGCAAGGGCACCCAAATCCGAAGTCGCGCGCCGCAGGGGACCACAGGCACACTCACCGGGCTTGTTTGCACAACTTCCTTCAGCGTCAGGTTCATCCAGGTATCGCACATGACCAGGTGGCCGTTAAGAGTCTCGCCATTCTTCAACTCCACCAGCATGGGGTGGCCTTGAGCCGCGTTGAGCAAGCCGAGAGGCAGCTAGAGAATGATGTCAGTCTAGACTGCGCGTAGATGTACCACTCAAGGAGGGAGGCCTTGGCACCCTTGGAGGGATTGGTGACTGACCATGATTGTTGAGCTTGGGGGTTCGATGGGTGGGTGGATGATGTATGGTGAGGTAGCTTGGGCATGCGCTTCCTTGGTAGCCTTTCTCGGTGAAGCCTCGGTGAGCGGTCGGTGGTGTCAGGCCCCGCCAATGTGTACGGCCAGCATTAGGTAAGCCGCGGAACCGTTCCGCCGAGTTTCCTACTCTTCGACGCTCTATCGTCAATTTGTTTACCTGCACCTGTTACAAAGTCGGCAGACGATGGAGCTGTGATTTCGGCAACAATGAGCCACAACAGGCTCGTATATGACGGCTTGTGGCGCTGTCTATGTCCGGCCATCGATAGGCAGACACTCTTGAAAGCTGTGCAGTCGCCAACAGTCTTGCGACCACCACTACATCGGTCTACGCCAGCAGCACAAAGCGTCGCAAAGATCACCGCCATCCACCGACGAAATTATGGCACCAATAACCTCCATGCAGCCCGAGGTGTGCTTTCGGAGTCGTGGACTGACACGCCCTCGCGTTCCCAGCCGCGACGCCACTCCTGGGAGGAGGAGCTGCTTGCACCGACACCACCGAGCGAAGAAACACTAAAGAAGACGTCCGTCGACCACATTACTGCAGCACTTTTGACAATTCGAGGCCGTTACCAATCCCACGGACGCGACATCGACCGACATGCGCGGATAGTTCAGTTGGTCACTCACCTGGTCAGGACAAGAGCGCAGCCCCTGAAGCCTTTCATATACGAGTGCATGATGGATGCCATGGCAGACCCTCAAGGTTCCACCCGTGGCATTCGTGGGCTGTTCAAGGATCTGAGCGCACAGGGCATGAAGCCAACGGCCACCATGTGCCAGAGCGCTCTGAGAGCGCTGATGGTCCATCCAGATTACGTGTTGCGTCAGGAAGTTCTATTCATGATGCAAACCCACTGGTTTGCTGTTGAGACGTCGGACCAGCAAAGCATCCTGGTCGGCCTGTTGCGCGACGAGCAATACGAGCTTGCCTATGAAAATTTGATCAACACGATTGAGAAGGGTGTCAACCTTGAGATCTGGGTGTACGATGTTTTCATCATGGTCTTGGGCAAGCTCGGCTTTGTAGACGAAATGCTTCAGATTTTGTACAGGCGGAAAACTGCTCAGACATTGTATCAGGGTGGTGCTCAAGAGGTAGACATGTCATACCCGAATCTCCTATACCATGCGCTCGAAGCCTGTAGCCAGGCCTTCCACATCACAGGTACCGTCTACACGTGGGATAAGCTTGTTAGGCGCCTGCAAGTACCTCCCCCCGATGCTGTAGTTGAAAATACTCTTGCCACAGCAGCGAGGTACGGTCACTCGGACCTGGCCGTGGAAGCGCTTGACCTCCTATCCCAGCGCAGCCGGTTCCAGGCACACCACTACGAGGCCGCTGCGGAAGCGTTCTGCAAAAGTGGAAATATCGAGGGCGCTCTGGGTATATTGAACCTCATGGCGCAGAACGGCGTTGTCATCTCACAGAAGAACACGCGCATGCTCTATCTGATGCTGAAAACAAACCCAAGCCTCGTCGAGGAAGCAGTGAGCATACTTGAGAAGCTGCAGCAGGAGCGAGTCATCCCACCGGCGGCTATAGCCTCGATCGTTGAAGCCATCGCGGAGCTAAGAGGTGGCGAAGCAACCATGAAGCTTTGTGGTGCCTTCCAGGAGGTGACTGGAGAGGAGTCTGACGCGACCATACTGCGGCACCTGATATGTCACAGCAGGACATTGGAGTTGCGGCAGTCTCTGTTGAAAAGCTACGAGAAGGTGGCTGTAGAGAGGGGCGATTCTATCACGACTACGAAGCAATTCAACCAGTTCATTCCCGTCTGCCTAGAAGCAGGAGAATGGGATCTGGCTTTTCGTTTGGCCACGGATGCGATGAAGATGACCAGCGTCGGAGGCCCGAGGGAGCAGGACATTGCGTGGTTCCGCCCACTATTCCACGGTGCCATCGCCCGTGAGGATGCGCGCATCTGGCAGGTTGTGGATGAGCTGATCAAAAGCGCGAATGATGCGATAGTCCAGTCGGTACGAGAGATTCTGAAGCACTCTCGTATTAGAAGGCCGGATGATCCGGGAGCGTCGGCGGTGCAGGAGTTGCAAAGGGCGAGCGAAACGTAATGACGGTGATGGCCCATCACTGGTCAAGGGAGGGCAATGGCACTTATTCCCCATATTATCGACCATTGAACTCATGCCGTGCCAGTGATGGTACCGAAAGTGAGGAAGCTTTGTGCGAACAAATTAGAGCTAAAGTGAAGCATACATTATGTAGCTAACAAGGGGAAAGGTAAGCGTGAGGGACACATCCCTCCAACCTGAGGACTGGCATATTGCCATGATCATAGTTGGACGTTCGCCAGGTGAATTGAAGGCTTGTCCTAGATTGATAGAGATCCCTGAACACATTGCAGCGCTGGCTAAGCGCGAGTGGGTCCGATAGCTGCGTCGAGGGCGTCTGTTGGTCTGTTTCCAGGCGCCCTTTTGCAAGCCGTGAGGAAATGGTGCTACCGCTAAGGAAGTTGGCATGGCAAGTTCCGTTCTAGGTGATGGCATTATACTAGTAGTATTGGGTCTCAGTTACGCACCAGGTCCGTTTGCTTTTCTTTTTGAGTTTCTCCAGGTAATCCTTGCCCCCCTCTTATCATGACATCAATTGGGCTCGAAGCAATATTTACCTTACCTTGCGTATCAACAACTCGACACAGGCTGGTGGCATACTTTGTTAAAACGGGCCCAGGAGTCGGGCCTTCGTCACGAGGGGCAGGATCCCATTGGCTGTGTGCCTCGACGGGCGATACGGTACTTTGTTTCTGCAGATCTGGCGGGTGAGGTGAGAAAATAGGGCTACGATATGACGTGGAGGCCAATGTTGTCGGTCATCGACATTCGCTTTCGGAACTCGGTTGTCGCTGGGGCTTTGACGGCGGGACACGATTCTGACTATGTGATTGTGGTTGTCAAGCACAACGACATCAAGGTGCGACCGAGGTAGATAGGGAGTAGCACTGAGTTCTAAGACATGAAAAATGACTCTCCTTATGCTCCTCTGATGAATCCGTCACTCGTCGCCAATAAATGTGATATCTGTCCGTATTGCTATACAACACTTTGCGGCCCATGCTCCCGGGTAGCCCTGCGCAGGGGTGCTTGGATCGAATTGCCCAATTAGGCAATTGGGCTGGGGCTTGAGAGATAAGGGGATTATGAAGCACTCGAGCGATTTCTAAGCCGCAAGCTTCACATGGAATTGCTCCCCCATTTAGTGCAGCGCTAACGGATCGTTGCTTGCCTAAGCAGGTTTGTCCGTGGAGGAGACCGTGGAGAAGAGAAGCAGGATGTGCACCGAATCGATTACTTAACTTACTACTTTACAACTAGGTAACATTAGTAGGCAGCGGCAGGGTGAGTTGCCTTCGGCTGTCGGCAAGGGTGGAGATGGGCGTTGCATGGAGCATCTCAGGACGACCGTTGTTCTTGGGTTATCGCTTTCGATGATGCTCATCTCAATCAAACGAATGAGGTGAGATAATTCTGAAAACACACATAGTGAACGAGGAGAAATGGGATAAGCCCTACATTTGTAACTACCCATTGGGTACAGCAAGAGGTGAGCTTTCGGTGGTTTGGCATCTTCAATTCGAGAAAAACTCCACGGCGTATCGAAGCGTTGGTCAGCTCTGGCTCTGGTACCCATGTCTCAAGCTTATGGAGACGTGCGCTTACTGCGCGGGACAAAACATTCATTCATTCATTCATTCACTCGACCCCGTGCGTTATGCTGGTGCGGCAGCGTGAGCCTTGCCCGAGAGGATAAGCGTTATGGTGCATCACTGGCCCGCAAAACAACGACGATGAAGCCTCCCAGCGGCAGATACGCCAGATCCGTGGCGCCAGCGTTCAGTAATCACAGCACCACAATATTACCCAACCCCGGCATTCACCATCCATCCATGTCCGAGCATTCTTCAGCCCTCTGGGGCGCCTTTGGCCGAGTGCCCTCGGACTCTGGGCCGGGGATAACTCTAAACCGTACACCGAAGCACGGCTGCATAACGCCAAAGTCCGGATCCCCCGTGCCGCGAGGAACGCCGGGGCAGTTCTGCCGTGGGGTGGGTGGGATTGGTACACAACTATGACGCAAATATGCCAACGGTCCAGAACCGTCTCGACTGGCCGCCCTTTTGACTCATACCTTTTCCTATTGGTAAGCCTTCCACCCCCTTACCCTCCCAGTATCTTGTCAACCAGCCTGACAGGCACACGAGGCATGCAACCCTCACACTTTTTTTCGTTTTCCTTAGCTCCGGTAGGTCCCCGGATCCCTGTCGTGAGAAGCAAGAAGCAAGCCACGCCCCCCGAAGCTAAACCAAGCACCCGGGAACGGGGTTTTGTTGGTAATGCATCTGAGAAAAGGCGGCGCAACGTTGGATCCGATGCTGCCGGGATGCCTCCCCATCATCAATTGCCAAAACGCACTAAGCAAATGTTTTCTTTGTCACCAATCGTGGGCGACAAGGTTGCGGGACAGCTCCAACCACAAGCATGAGCTGATGCAAGGGTTAAGGCGTGTTTTGCGAGAGCCGTGTAAGCCACGTCGTTACCAGTCACGGTGAGCGAAACTGGAAAGGATATAAGGAACGCTGGCCGACCATGGAGGTTCCTGAGCTCCTGTTCAGTTGTCCTAGACAAACCCTCTTTCTCTCTCATAGGTTGAGAACGACCTCAAGAAACAAGGAGATTGTATAAATCTACAGCTTCCCGACACCTCGGCTGTAAGCACATCGACAACCACAGAGCCTTGCTTACACCAGACCACCAGCTCATATACACGGGACAACGAGCTTGTCATCCTGCCCAGCATGTCCCCAAGCATGGAGGTCATGATCAGGGATAGTGCCCTGGGCCAGATCATCCGCTGGTTCACAAAGAACCGCGTCCTGCAGTACCCGGAGGAGAAGCCCGACTTCAAGCTCCCCGACGCCTGGATCGCCATGATGAACGACTCCAACGCCCACTCCGGCGATGACACGGCGCGCAGCGGGCCCTCGCCGCCGGCTTCGCTATCGTCGTCGTCGTCCTCCTCGTCGTCACTGCACGGCCGGGACGCCCCCAAGGCACCGGAAGAAGACGTCGAGGACACGGCCTCCAACACCACCGCCGCTGCCGCCGCCGCCGCCGCCGCCGAGACGGGCGAGACGAGCGGCAGCCTCGAAAAGGTGCAGTCCATCCCCATTGTGCCCCGGCGCACCAAGGACGGCGCCATCCTCGTCGACTGGTACTACACCGACGACGAGGCCAACCCGCACAACTGGTCGCGCGCCCGCCGCCTCGCCGTCACCACCATCATCTGCCTCTACACCTTCGTCGTCTACACCACCTCGGCCATCTACACCTCGTCCACCGAGGGCGTCATGCGCCGCTTCGGCGTCAGCCAGATCGTCGCCACGCTGGGCCTGTCGCTCTACGTGCTGGGCTACGGCGTCGGGCCCTTGCTCTTCTCCCCGCTGAGCGAGATCCCGCGCGTCGGCCGCAACCCCGTCTACGTCGCCACCATGTTCCTCTTCGTCGTCCTGTCCATCCCCACCGCCCTCGTCGACAACTTCCCCGGCCTGATGGTCCTGCGCTTCCTGCAGGGCTTCTTCGGCTCGCCCTGCCTCGCCTCCGGCGGCGCCTCCATCGGCGACCTGTTCGACCTGATGGTCCTGCCCTACGCCATGATGGCGTGGGTTGCGGCGGCCTACTGCGGACGTGAGTCTACAACCCCTCATTACCACTTCTCACCGCTGTTCATGACGCTAACTCCTCCCGTCTTAAGCCGCCCTGGGCCCTCTCCTCAGTGGCTTCGCCGTCCCCGTCGAGGGCTGGCGGTGGTCCCTGTACATCTCCATCTGGGCATCGGCCCCGGTCTTCATCGTCATGTTCCTCTGCCTGCCCGAGACCAGCGGACCGAGCATCCTGCTGCACCGCGCCCGCCGCCTCCGCAAGATCACCGGCGACAACCGCTTCATGTCCCAGAGCGAGATCGACCAGCGCAACATGAAGGCCAGGGATGTTGTCCTTGACGCCTTGATCAAGCCTCTTGAAATCACCATCAAGGACCCGGCTATCCTCTTCGTCCAGATCTACACGGCCATCATCTACGGCATCTACTATTCCTGTAAGTGGCCACCAACCTTCCCCTAAACCTTCCCACGTATCTCTGGGACGTGCAGTTTCTAACTTGATACTCTAGTCTTTGAGGTCTTCCCTCTCGTCTATCCCGTCTACTACAACATGAACCTCGGCCAGATCGGCCTCGTGTTTCTCTGCATCATGGTGTCGTGCTTGATCGGTATCGGCCTCTATGTTAGCTACCTCTACTTCTATATGGACCCGCGTATCCGCCGCCGTGGCTTCCCCGTCCAGGAGGCCCGGCTCGTCCCCGCGCTGCCCTCGGCCTTCGGCCCCACCGTCGGCCTCTTCCTCTTCGCCTGGACCGCCCGCGCCTCGATCCACTGGATCGTGCCCACCATCGGCATCACCATCTACGGCGCCACCGTCTTCGTCGTCATGCAGTGCATTTTCGTCTACGTGCCCCTCAGCTACCCGCAGTACGCCGCCAGCCTCTTCGCCGCGAACGACTTCTTCAGGAGCGCCCTCGCCTGCGGCAGCGTCCTCTTCGCCCACCCGCTCTACGGCAACCTCGGCGTCGCCAGGGGTACCTCGCTGCTCGGCGGCCTGAGCGTCATCGGCATCGTCGGCATCTGGCTGCTGTACTTTTACGGCGGCAGGCTTCGCTCGATGAGCAAATTCGCTGTTTACAGTGATGCTGAATAGACCGGAGGGTCTTGACTCTTTACATTTGCCTTGGCGTTCAGGTGTTTGAGCAGTGAGCTCAGAGGCAGCAAAAATTTGGCAGTAACAAATTGGATATGGTTGGGATAGAGAAGATACCAACTCGGGCAAGGATGGAGAAGAATTTCAGCTGATTCTCCATGGATTAGTCACGGTAATGATTTCATGTTACGGAAGTAGTAGAGTTAATAGTAATGATCGTCTTACTTGGCAGTTCACCTCGTGTCTCAGGGATCTCGGACGAGTTATTGTACACTGTCTCTTACACACTTGTACTCATTGGCGAACAGGTAGGGAAGCCTTACAAAATTCATTTCGGGATGGGGTATACTGCGCAATGGGGGTAAAGTGACAGTGGCCTTAAATGCAGCCCATACTCCCTCCGAACGCCATGCACAACATCGCCCCCGACAGGGTCAAACAGATTCGGTACTTCTGATTGCGCAGCACCATGAGACGCTCAGTGCTACATAGACTCCAAGGGCAACCTGGAACTAAGAATTATATATAAGAACGGTTCCAGTACATGCATGCCCCCCCAAATCTACGCATGCAATACAATACATATCTGTACACTCTAAAAGCGGCCGATGTCATCAGCGACCGAAAAAGTGATAATCATGAGTCTCCAGGCCACGAGCTATCCGGGGCCCTCCATCCATACTGGCGGTTCTGGTGGTTCGCCCCGGAAAACTGTTGGCTGGCGGGGTTGTTGTTGTGGTTGTAGTCATACCAGCCATGACGTTGGGCAGCCGGCTGGTGTGCTAAAGAATGGGGTTGCGGCTGTGCTTGCGGCAGCGACTCATACGGGGACTGTGTTTGCTGCCGATCTACGCGGGCTTGGTCGAGCCGTGACGCTTGAGTGCTTGCGGCTTGCATATGATAATCCCACAGGGACGAAGTGTCAGAGCTGGTAGATGGTTCCGTGGAATTTGATGTATGGTAGTATGCATGGCCTGGTTGAGCCCGCGTGCTACGGCCTTGAAGACTAGTCGATTGACCAGCTTGACGAGACTGTGGTACCGGTACCGGTTTCACGTGGCTTGTTGCCGCCGCCCTGGTATCTAGAGTCGAGGAGACACCGTGGTTCGGCTCAGAACTAGAGTATTCTAGATTGCCCGGGTTACTCCGCTGCTGGTGCGCGTAAGGCACATAGGTGATGCGTTGTGCCGACTGGTTGTCTGCAGAAGTACTTGATTCATTATAAGTACGAGTGTTTCCAAGATGAGTAGTAGGTCCCGGCATTGCCTGGGTCTGTTGATCAGAGGCTTGTATTGGTTGCTGGTAAACACTGGCAGCCCCATCGTCCACCAAGTGTGGTCGAGACTGAGCGCCGTGACTCTGTCGAGAACCAGTTCGTGGCGGCGGAGCATTACGGAGCGAGGAGCTGCTAGATTGATCTGGAGTGATGCGACCCGGCATAGCATGTAGGCTACGCGCCGCTTGAGTCGACGGATCTGGTATAGCTTGAAGTCGGTTGGACAACTGGGCTGAGCCGTCTCGCAAATGCGGCGAGTCTACTAGTAATTTCCTTCCACCTTTCTTGCTCTTATTTGGCTTGTCCGTGGTTGCTTGCTGGCTCAACGCAGGAGAAGACACACGGTTTTGAGATTCGCGGATTCCATATCCGTGGTCTCGTGTCGGCGCCACGCTTGATGTATTCGACTCTGGCAGATAGGATGTTCTGTGTGATCCCGGGTGTGGGGCAGCGGTGCTCCCTGCTGAGTTGAAATATGATGGTTGATGAGGATAGAGTTCTGGTATAGGTCTTTGCGTCGCAGACACATTCGCAGTATTTACATAAGAATGAGCCTGTGGTGCATATGCTGCATGATCGGTAGCAGGCTCATTCGTGGTACCGGGGGCATCATTTTCTGGTAACTGTGGGTGTTGTGGCTCAGGGTGCTGGTCGTGTTGCGGCAGGGTTTGCTCAAACTGTTCTTGGTGAGTCTGCTGCTGCTCCACCACGACCTCCTCATCCTCATCGTCATCGTCATCGTCATCGTTGACAACAACGGCTTCCGAGAGACTTTTCTTCTTGTTCCTCGGCTTCGGTGGAGGATATTCACAGCCGAGCCCAGTTTCCTGACATTCCGTACATGTAGGCTTCTCCTTCGGACACTATGGGAAATTAGCTGTCATCTCGACGTGAATTGAAGCCTCGGCTTTACTTTAACTTTGCGCTGCTTGCACTGGAAGCATGCAAGCCGCGATTTGCCGCCCTTGGCCTTTGTTGTTGTGCTAGTTCGAGACTGCTCGAGGGAGTTGCCGGAGTCGACAGGTCCACCTTCCTCCACAACTTGAGTTTGTGGCACTAACTCTTTCGTGGTCGTTGGCCCGGAGGGCGTCGCTTGTGTTTGAGAAGCATGCGTAGGTACACCCGAAGGGCTACCTGCGCCAGAAGATGCTGTCTCGCTATTGCTGGGGTGTACAATTCTCAAACGCTCAGCCCCGTACTTGACCAACATATTGAGTGATTCCTTCTGAAGCTCTGGAGATTGGTTGGCGAAGATGTTGAATTGTTCCGTAGATAGAGAATTTGGATCAACTCCCGCGTCACTGAGCATAACTGTGGCTGCGTCACGACGCCGTGCCGCCTCCGCTGGAGTAACATTAATAGATGACATCCCCAGCACGGGTGGTTGGCTTTGCGGACGAGCAATAGCACCTTGCTCCTGCTCTGTGGTGGTGCCGTTTGCCTGAGCACCGTTGGTACCATCCGACGCAGCCGCACCAGAGTCCTGCGCGTCAGATGGCTGAATTTCGCCATTCTTCTTCTTTGATCTCTTTCTAGGCCGAGCTGAGCCATCCTGCGTTCGGGCAGAGTCCTTCTTAGCGGAGCCGGCCGTCTTCTTAGGTGTTTTGGGCTTCTGCGCGCCGGGACCAAGCTCCTTTGCAGGTGGTTTGTAGTGCTCGCTGAGTTGTCCAACGGTCTTGTGTAGTGGTGTGTGATCGTAGGTTATGACTATTGATCGAGTGTTTCGCGAGAATAAGATTGTGATGCAGCCTCGACAGTCGAAAGCAGGTCGGCCTGTACATCAAGTTAACAAGTTGAAAAGGGGAACATTCGGCATGGGAGACAAACTCATTAGGATCGGATCTGCATCCTTGTAGCTATACTCTCCAATGATGAGGGTGCTGTTTGCCTTGGACGTCTGGCGCTTCCACATCTGCAGCGAGTCTTTGCACATGTAGACAAAGGTCCATCCGTGAGTGCCTCGCGACACCTCCCGAGCCGTCCACGCGCTCTCATCTGTTGCGCCGAGCGCGTTGACGATGTGCTTCGCAATCGCATTTTGCATCACGGGGTTGTCTCGTGGTTGGTTCAGCAAAGATTCATTGACATTGATTGCCCGGAAGATGGAACCATCGGATTGCCCAACACCTTCGGTATCGGTATTGGGTGAATTTCCTCCAAGCGACGGGTCGACGGTCGGGAGGCCTGGCAATGCATTGCTCTCCGACTGCGAAAGTTGAAGGACAAGCCGAACGTTGGCCCTGAGCTCTACGGTAATCGCCACGTGTTCCGTTCGCGTCGCCGTGACTTTGGCATTCAGGATGCCCCTTAGGTGCTGTTTCAAGTCGTCGATGGAAGCCAACTGCACCTTACTGGATTGCGTCGTGTTGGAACCGAAATCGAAGCCGGCGAGGAAGTCCATGGCCGGCTCAGGCCACGGAACGGGTGGACTTTGGTCAAGTTGCAGGCGCTGGGAAATCCAGCGATCGGACCCTACCCCCTGCTGCTGCCATCTGCCACCGTGACAATTTTCCCTCGAAGGAGATATTGGTGGTTGAATGCGCGTGGTTGGTGCAGGCTGTTGGAGGTTTGGTAGCGGAAAACGTGGGGGTGGCCCAAGTAGTTGGAGGGGTGACCGGAACACGCTGACGAAGTGATCACGACAGAGCCGAGCTCTCATTTCTGCATACAATCAATTGTTTCCGAATTCAAAACACATGGTAACCTAAAACGGTTCATAGCAGAAGGGTAGGACGGAATAAGCGCCCATTTAGCTCGGTTGAGCTTGATGATGTTCATCCGGGATGAACCTGACGGCTAAGACAGCCTATCAACACGATGAACAGCTTCTCAATGCGACGTGCCAGAAGTACACACCAATGTAAATTGGTCACTATAGGCAAACTGTACCTACAGCCATGATCAAAGACCTGAACGCCTTCGCACTAATACAATCGAACCATGAATAATTGCTAGTTCACACATTCTCTTCGACCCATTGCTCTATCCTCTCTACAAGCTCCATCTTTCTTCCCGCTGTACTCAGGCCTTTGGCGCCCAGCACATCCTTCAGTTGTGCTACTGTCATCTTTACAATGCCGCCGCTTTCGACAGCGGCCTTGAGCTGCGCTGTGTTCATTGAGGACCCGCTGGGCTTTTCTGCTGCCGCTCTACTCTTCTTGGCTGGCCGATCGTCATCCTCGTCGTCAGCGTCCCGCTTCAGCTTTTTTGCCGCGGCTGTATGCCCATTCTCTGCGTCCAGAGCGTTCGACCACTCCTCCAGGTAGCCGCCCGCCCGTTTGCTGATGGCCTTGTACTTGGGCTCTGTCGCATCGTCCGCGCGCTCAGGAACTTCTTCTTCCAGGGCTAAGGCTTGCAATATCCTGTAATGCCATTGAAGTGCGGGATTGGGGTATTTAGTTGGATTATACATCGCCTTTGGAAGCTGTAGCTGTTGTATGATGGTTCTCATCCGTGTGTGCAGTTCATCCGAGCTCCGATTAACCTCTCCGGGAGCTTTAATCTCTCTCAGATCATCCACGAACGGTAAAGGATAGAGCCAGAGCCCCGAGGGGAGATAAGGCGTGCCAGATTCGTCGCCGCTGTGCTCCTTGGACGGTATGATAGCTGCCGGCATGGGTTGCGCGTTGGCGCGGACAATGCACCATGCGATCCCAATCTTGTCATCTTTGAGAAGCTTTTGCCACAAAGCGGAGAAGACGCGCGTTGACCCAATGTAGTCCTCTTCGCTGGGAAATATGAAGGTTGACTTCTTTACACTGGCCCAGACTGGCAGCATCCGTCTAGGCTTAAAACCCAATATTCGGATGACTGGAGGGCCAAAGTCTTTCAGAGACTTCTGCTCTTCGGGCGTGTAATACACATAATCTCCACCGAATTTGTAGGCTTTCTTGATCTCCTGTTTCTCAACAGTCCTGGCACTATCTTCGGCAATTCTCGTCGTTTCGCCCGACGCGATTTGAGGTTTTTCACCATCAAGCCAAATATAGCATGTTCGAGCCGGAGCTTGCCGATGGAGGACATTATATCCCTTGACAGAAATCCTCAAGCCTGGTGCAATCTCAAACGGCAGATTGGAAAAAAGGGCACGTTTCGGCGTTTGTTTAGAATTAATGTTGGAGATGAGTGAGTTAAGCAAACTAAGCCCATCTGCACTTTTTTGACTCCCTGACCTCGGCCATGTTGGCCTCGCCAGCAGGGTCACGATAAATAATGTCCTACGAAGACGTTAGTTATATGGCTGGGTTTCTCAATTTCCAACTTACATCATAAAATTTGGCAAGATCAAACTTGGAGTCTCCACGGGTAATCGGAAAAAGATCGATGATAACGCCCAAGTCATACAAGTCCTTGGCACGCACCGCAGCCGCTGATCGAGCTGCTTTGTCTGATGCGTGTGGATCATCGTTGTCGGTAACGATAAAAAGTCGCCTGCTCCCGAAATTGGCAGCCTTTGTGGTAAATATCTGATTTGCGCAAAACAAGAGGTTCGACATAGATACAGGCTCATTTGAAGGAGTCAGCACCTCGTCTTCGTCTTCTCCTTCTTCCACAAGAGCTTTCAAAGCCTTGACATCATCAGCTGCGGGGATGTCGAGATCTGTGAAGAGATAGCAATGCGGATAACCCAGTCCAGCGCGACCGCTGTCGTCGTTGTAAAACTTGGATTTTTCCGTTCCGAAGAGCAGGATACCCATCATGTCCTTCGGGCTTGAGATGATGCGTTGCTCCATGAGATGATAGGCGCATTTTAAAGCTGCCAGAACCGGGCTGTCCCGGTCGGCCTTTTTGGAGTTTGATGCTGGCGGTGGCTTCAGCATCGACTCGCTCACTTCTATAGCTAGCAGGACGGCGTCCTTCTGTGCCTTGAAGCTCTGATCATTGTTAGCATGCTGGGCGCTGGTCTTATTGGCTGGCTGGCTTACAGTCTCGTCAATCTCCTGATCTGCCTCATCTTCTTCCTCCTGTTTCCAATCGTGACCATTTTCTGCCATTCTGAGCGGTATGCGGTTACAACCATAAGTTAATGGGGTTTACAATGAATGCGCATGAGGCTTGATGCATCTGAGGTTCTTCTTATTTCAGTTGATTCATGAGCTGAGCTCTAGGCAAACGCGCCGCTAAGAGCTTCCCCAGTAAGCTTCGCGCAGGCAGTCGCGTAGTCACGTGTAGCCATCAGCAATTGCCACAAGCCCATTGGCCCTGCGGACCATACGACATGTCGGAAGTGCGTCGAGGCCTTACCCGTTTGGGAGACGCTTATCCCGATCCGCAGAGGTCTTGGGTGCTCTACATCATCGGCCAACTAGCGGCGGCGACTATTTCGGCCTTCCGATGCCAGCGAAAGGCAATCTCTGACAACGATTCGGCCTGGAAATCTTACACCGCACATACACAGGAGAATTCGCCGTTGCGCATATTTGGTCGCCATGGCATCGCGGTTATCGTCCAGCCAAATTGGCAGGCATGTCACCAGGAGTGCATCCTCACGCCTCGTCCTACCACAGTTTGCGAACCAGACTAGACACCTTGCAACTCCAGTACCACCCGTTACTCAAAACGATGCCGGAAGTAAAGGACCAACAGCCATGGTTCTTCTGAACATGGGCGGCCCCTCTACGACCTCTGAAGTTGGCGATTTTTTGAGCCGTCTCTTTGTAGGTTTCAAGTCCGAGGCTGACCGTCCGAGTTGTTCCGGCTAACTCATGTCTTTGCTACAGTCGGACGGCGATTTAATCCCTTTAGGCAGACTCCAGAACTACATCGGACCCATTATCTCCAAGCGACGGACGCCTAAAATCGAAAAGCAATATGCTGAGATTGGCGGCGGATCTCCCATTCGAAAGTGGTCCGAGTACCAAGCCGAACAGATGTGCAAGATCCTCGATGAAATCTCCCCTCAAACCGCACCCCACAAGCCTTATGTCGCCTTCCGCTACGCGAATCCTCTGACAGAGGAGATGTATAACCGATTGTTCGAAGATGGCTTTGGCAACGGCAAAGGCGGCCGAGCGGTCGCCTTCACCCAGTACCCTCAATACTCGTGCTCGACGACGGGAAGCAGCTTGAACGAGCTTTGGAAGTGGAGGCACAGGCTGGAAGGCAAGACGACGGAGGAGACGAAGCCGGGTTCTATCACATGGAGCGTGATCGACCGTTGGCCCACTCACCCTGGCCTTGTTGAGGCCTTTGCTCAGAACATTGAGGCCAAGTTGGCCGAATACCCTGAGGAGCGGCGAAAGAACGCGGTGCTGCTTTTCTCAGCACACAGTCTCCCCATGTCCGTGGTGAACAGAGGTATGGTTCCCTGTGATTCTTAGGAGGTCGTGCCCAGATATTGACTTGTCAAAGGCGACCCTTATCCGGCTGAGGTTGCCGCAACAGTCCAGGCTGTCATGCAGCGCCTTAAGTTTTCTAACCCTTACCGCCTCTGCTGGCAGTCCCAGGTCGGCCCTTCGGCGTGGCTTGGCCCCCAGACTTCAGACACGGTCCAAAACTATATCGGCAAGGGACAGAAGGACTTGGTACTCATTCCTATTGCTTTCACGTCCGACCACATTGAGACACTTTACGAGCTCGACCTCGAAGTCATTGCCGAGAGCGGCTCGCCTGAGACGGTCAAGAGAGCCGATAGCTTGAACGGAAGTCCAGTCTTCATTCGAGCTCTAGCAGACATTGCGAAAGACCATTTGTCTGGCGGCTCGGCTTGCTCCGCCCAGATGGGCCTCCGCTGCCCTGCGTGCAAGAGTGAAAGATGCGAAGAGTCAAAGAGATTCTTCGCTAGCCAACAGCAAGAGCTGGATGCTTTCTTGCGAAAATAGTGGCAAGGATTCTGCCAAGGCCACATTGACAGGTAGATAGCATTGGCTGGCTTCATTGGCAAGGATGATGTATTATATATCGGGATTACCATAATTGTAGCAATGCGTGGAATGCAGGCCATGACCGAGCCTGTCAGTTAGGACTTGCATTCTCCAAAAAGTGCATCGACAGCTTGTTTGTTGGCGAACCTAGCTTCGAGTCAAACGTCTGGTCGACTTTGTTGGGCATTATGATTCGGGATTATCCCAATAGCAGATGGCCTGCCACGCGAATTATTCTGTCGCCTGTATTATACGCATTACGGGAAAACGGTAACCATCTTGTGTACTGTATGCTAGTCCAACTGATGACAGCTCAAAGCTTCGTGATGATCCAAATGTACCAGGCTCGCAGCGGATCTAGCTTCATTGGTTTTCCGAAGCTTGTCTCTTCAGGTGGGCCGCAGAATGGTGGAGAGGTGGGCACACAGACTTGGGAATGGCCGGTGCGCCCATCCCCATTATTGCGGGTCGCCGCAGGCGAGAACAAACCATGTAAACGGGGGTTTAAATGAGATTGTTTGTTCGGGTTCATGATGAAACATTTACAGGACGCACGACACCTCAGAGGTTACTGATCGGGGCCGCCATATGCCTGATGGGATGAGCATGGGTATGGCATTGCCGAGCGCCATGACATTTCGACAGACGGCATGCAATTACAAGTTGGTGGCTTTGATTAGAGCGACTATTGGACGCTGCACAACGGGGTATATAGACACTCTTTGCAGAAACTGCGTGAGGGTTTGATTGGTGTGAATATCGGCGTTGCATCGGTTTACGTTTTCACACAGGATTCGTCAAGACAGGGAAAGTGACATGTAAAAGTCTTTGGGGTCGGCGGAAGATAATTTCCAAGAGACCAGTTCCCGTGTCACAAGTCAGGGGCGCCAATGTCTTGGGCATGAAGCGGACGAACCCAAACAATCTGAGTTCTGTGGCTCAGGCACCGCGGATCAGCCTTGAAGATTTGCCAAAGGCTAGGTAGAGGAGGAGACCCGAACATACCTACTGTGGCGTTTGCTTGTGCGCCCGAGCCGTCAGGCCAATGTAGGTTTAGGATTTGACCCTGTAGATCCCGTACGAGACGAGATGCAGTTGGCTGGTGCATGCACTGGACATTGATTATTTGACCTACCTTAGCTGTAGGTAATAATTACAGAACGGAGCGAGCAGTGGAAAAAGTTTGATTGAAAGGCATCAACTCATTCTGAAAGCACCTTCTTCTACACAATCCTCCTCGCCACAAATCAGATTCCGCAGGCACCCACGTAATCGAGGGTACCCCGTTCCCTCATGGTTGATTTTCTCCATCCTCCCTTTTTAATATCTAGGGTCTCCTGTTGAAAAAGACGAGGATCCAGTGCTGCGTCGTACCGGTACTTGGGCCGTGCCCCCACAACCAATCAACCAGGCTGCGCCAGCCAACCAGAGCGGCGCTCTCCTCCAGAACATGGCTGCTCAGACCCGCGCTAGTCCCAATCAAGCCTTGGCCCAGCAGATACCCCCTTTCGCTGGCCCCATACCTGCACGTACCTGCACCTGGCGGGCGCCCCAAGCTTCACGGCGTTGGACACGTTGGAACAAGACACTTGGGCGGGCAGCCACCGCGCACAGGGAGTACCCCGAAGCCCTTGTGCTACCCCCAATCCCGTACCGGTACGCGCAGAGCTGTTAGCACAGAATTTCCTCTCCTTGTCCCCCTCTGTGCCTGTGTGTCTGGGCCGCAATCCCAAAATTTCCACGTTCCCTTTCCCCTACTCGTCCGACCTCGTCCCCAGCTCCATCTCCGTGACGCTTCACTTGACCTCCCCTTCTGCTCCGTCCTTCTCCCTTGCCCCTTTCCCCATCATTGCTACTTCCTCAACTCGTCACATCTCTACGCGCGAGTAACGGGATCGACCAACACCCAATTCACAGGCATTCCCATCTTTACGACTCTGCGAATTGATCTCGTTGACACGCGTTCAACCTCCCTTAGGTACGTTTTCGCTTGCTCTACCTCCGTCCTCAGACCCAGTTTCCGCATACGCCAGCGCGCATGTCCTCGGTCAACAGAGCATCTTCGACAAGAGATTCCAGGATATTCTATCTGTTCTGGGTGCTTCTTGACTTTGTTCAAACTGTCCTCGCTCGCCGCCTCCTGGCTTCCTGCACTTGCTGCCTCATCCCTGACGTAGCTAACGCCCAAACTCTACAGAACCTTCCTCTTCCACCCGTCCTCGAGTTATCCGGTCGAACGCTCTTTATACATCACTATGGGTAAGATGATTCTCTATTGCGTTGCTACTTGCACCTGGACTGCACAATCCCTTGAGGCAAGAGGAGCTCAAACGGTCGAGCCCCGAGATCAAGCTGGTACCTCCTTGGTCGAACATGGTCCGATCTGATTCCCTTCCTCAACAACTCGCGGGTTTGGTTCCTCTTCCTCGACCTCTACGATATCGCCACGACATCGCCTCTACAATCTACACTTTCTTGGGTCTCCGTTTTTGGTCCTTTCTTAAGCGTCTCGCATACATCCCACACTCGTTTCAGAAACCGGCTTTCGCATCGCGCCCAAACACGCTACAATGACGTTCGGTCTGGTCAATCACGTCAAGGCTCGGACTCGCAGCATCCAACTTGACAATCATTTTTTTTCTACAGCTGCTGGTGTCACTCCCTCTCAAGAGCAAGTGGAAGCAAAGCAAAAGGCGGCTGAAAGAGCAAAGAGGACCACTAGTCTACCCAGAAACCCAGAGCAGGAAGTTGCACGACCTAGCAGCAGCAGCTCATATCAGACTACCATTCGCCGATTCCGCAGCATGCTGGAGGTTGAAGAACCGCCCAAGCTTGGACCATGGAAGCCAATGTCTTTCGATGAACTTTACGGTGCACCGATCCAGGATTCGGCCAATCAGCCGACCAACCACAGCACCACGGCTCAGGAGCCCAATGCGCTTGACCCCGATGCCAAAAGTGCCCAACTGGATGAAGACAAGGACCAGACCAGTTAGCAACCTTGACTCACTCTGCCTCATATCACCTTACTGGACCATTGTCGCAATCAATTGTTGTGAGCATAGAGCTGACTTGTGATTTAATAGCTTCCAACGGCGCCGAATCTCCCGCCGCGATGGCCCCTGCCTCGCCCCCAAATGGCAAGCCGGAAATCCCAACGGAATATTCTGAGGAACAGCAATCGTCTAACGCCAACCCAACAGTGCCTTCTCAGCCCTCCTCTGTTGTTGATAACAGGAACATCGTCCGCAGAAAGTTGACTGGCTACGTTGGATTCGCCAATCTTCCCAACCAGTGGCACCGCAAGAGTGTGCGCAAGGGATTCAACTTCAACGTCATGGTAGTTGGTATGTGAATCGTGATGCGCTCTATCAGAAAAGACTTGCAGCGACTGACCACTACTTTGCAGGAGAGTCTGGCCTCGGAAAATCGACCCTCGTGAACACTCTTTTCAACACTTCTCTCTACCCTCCTAGGGAACGCAAGGGACCCAGCCTTGACATCATTCCTAAGACTGTCACAATTCAGTCCATTAGCGCCGATATTGAGGAGGCCGGTGTTCGCCTTCGCCTGACTGTAGTTGATACTCCTGGTTTTGGTGACTTTGTCAACAACGACGAGTCTTGGCGGCCCATCGTGGACAACATCGAGCAGCGCTTTGATGCCTACCTCGACGCCGAGAACAAGGTCAACCGTATGAACATTGTTGATAACCGCATTCACGCCTGCGTTTTCTTCATTCAGCCTACCGGCCACTCGCTCAAGCCCCTGGATATCGAGGTCATGCGCCGACTTCACACCAAGGTCAACCTGATTCCCGTTATTGCCAAGTCTGACACTCTCACGGATGAGGAAATCACCAACTTCAAGGCTAGAGTAAGGCGATCCTAGGACCCATGATGAAGCGCTTTTATATTAATAAACTCGACAGATTTTGGCGGACATCAAATTCCACGGCATTCAGATCTTTGAGGGCCCCCGATATGAGCTCGACGATGAGGAGACCATCGCTGAGAACAACGAGATCATGTCTAAGGTTCCTTTTGCCGTTGTCGGTGCCACCAACGAGATTCAAGCCGCCGACGGCCGCAAGGTTCGCGGGCGTCAGTACCCCTGGGGTATCATCGAGGTGGACAACGAGGAACACTGCGATTTTGTCAAGCTTCGCCAGATGCTCATCCGTACTCACATGGAGGAACTCAAGGAGCACACCAACAACAACCTGTACGAGAACTACAGAACCGACAAGCTGATTGCCATGGGCGTGTCCCAGGACCCCAGCGTATTCAAGGAGGTCAACCCCGCCGTCAAGCAGGAGGAGGAGCGTGCCTTGCACGAGCAGAAGCTTGCCAAGATGGAAGCCGAGATGAAGATGGTCTTCCAGCAAAAGGTTTCGGAGAAGGAGAGCAAGCTCAAGCAGTCAGAGGAGGAGCTGTACGCTCGCCACAAGGAGATGAAGGAGGCACTCGACCGTCAACGCGCGGAACTCGAGGACAAGAAGCAGCGCATCGAGAGTGGTCGTCCCTTGGAGAAGGAAGGCACCAAGCGCAAGGGTTTCTCCCTTCGTTAAAGCCTCTGGGCCCAGCGGGATCCCCCTCACATCTGTGCTTTTGCAACGATCCATGTCCGAGTTTTCATGATGCCCCCACAATACCAGCTCGATGCGCCTCTCTCCTTGATTCGATTCTCGATTTCTCGCCTTTTCTCGCCGCCTTCTCTTTTAATCATCTTGACATACACCCTAATTTCTCATGGCTAAGATCTGCTTGCCTCACGGCCAGCAACGCTTGGCAAAGTCTCTTTTGGAGAACAGTCTAGCAGGAGTGGGATGAGTGAGCATGCAGACTTAACTGAAAACACACCTTAACAAGAAAACAAAAATCCGACCGGGTGGGCAGTGGGAGACGTGACTGGTCAGTCTTCCCTTACCATGCATACTATGCGCATGTTTCATTCCTCTCATTTCGACGCGCGAAGCCTGGCGAATGGGCAGGCGAAATCGATCTTGTTATCCTCGTGAGGGCGTTCTTCCCGCCATACGTGGACCTCCATCCTTGCGAACGGACGGATTACACAGGGTCTCCGGATTCCTTGAATCTTTTAAGTTTCAAGTGCTTCAGAGCACTAGTGTCTCGTCATCATCCTGCGGATACCCCACCATTAACTTGCCTGGATGGAGCATCGGCTACGGATTTGAATTAGACAGGAGCAATGGTTGGTTGACGGTGTAAGGTGGGCAGCAAACTGTACTTTAGCAGTGGTAGAGGCAGGTTTGTTTTTCAGCCTCGCTACAAAAATTCGCCCACATTTTGTTGGTACCATGTCTCTTTTACTACTTTTCTATCTTAGCTAGTTGAATTCCCTTATGTCTTCTATTGCGATGTGCTATTAGGGCTGGAAGCAAAGATTACAATGCAGTGCTTCTTCACGCAAGTATTCACAACAGCATCCCTGCCAATTACTATGTGAGAGATTCTATTAGGACTCACTTGGACCTGGGCATTCGCGCGGGACGATGACTCCTCGGAAGTTGTCCTAACAGCCCTGAAGAGTCTCCGCGCCGTTTTGGCCAATATATACATACTTAGCTTATTGCTTAGTTTGTTTGAGAAGTCAACCCCAGCCAGTTCATAGCTGACAGACTTGGACACGAACATCATGCAGTATCATTTACACAGTGTGAGCCTGCTGGACTATAGTACAGGAATGTTTGCAATATTCTGTTGGCTTCATTCTCAATTCATCCGCTGAGTAACCGTCATACGCCGTGAAAAAGGTCCTAACCCATGTCCCATATATTCAAATGTTTTTTTTTTCCTCATTCTCTGCATTCTCTCTTTCCGCTCTACTTGCCTCAAGAGGGGTTCTCTACCGCTTCCTTGCGTTCCGCAGAAAAAAGGCACCCACAACACCGGCTGCGATGCCAACACCGCTGAGGATGGCAACGCCCATCAGACCCTCCTTGGCAACCTTGTCGTCAATGAGCTGGCGCAGATTGGCAGCCTGGAGGTTGGCGGGCTCCTTGTCGAGAAGGAGGTCGTTATAGCGGCGGGCCTCGCCGTAGTTGCCGAGTTTGTAGCTTCCCAGGGCGAGGTAGTAGAGGCACTCGCGGCGACGTTCGGGAGAGAGGCGGAAGATTTCGGAGAGAAGGCGGACGCCGAGCTGCTGGTGGTTTCGGTCGGTCGACTTGACGAGGCCCTGGGGAGAGAATGTGGTGTCAGTATAGTGCAGACGCGAGATGCACCTTGCAGGCACAAGAGAAAAAAGGACTGGACCAGCACTGTGAGACTTACCCAAGCGTAGTTGAACTTGGTTTGGACGCCGGCCATCTCGCCCTCCTTCTCATACTGGGCGCGCAGAACATTGAGCTCCGAAGGGTTCAAAGGCCTAGCTCTCATGTCAGAACAGGGCGTTCGGGAAAGAATGTGTAGGGGCGAACTAACGTCTCTGCATCGAGAGCATCTATCAGAATGGTTAGCTTCGTGCCTCGTACCAACCAAAGCAACCAGCTTCTGCGGACAGGACTCACATGGTAATTCCGTGACCATCTTGGCTGTGGTGATTGACGGAGGCTTTCTAGTGTTCGGGCTAAGGGTCCAAGCTGCGGGTGAGAGAAGGTTGTATAATGTGCAAAATCGAGTCAGTTTACTGCGAACAGATCGGCTTGCTATAAGTGTGCCAAGGGAGCGCGGACGTCGGTTTCAAGAGGGTTCGCAAATCCCGAGGAAGCAGGTGGAAGAAGCTGAAGTGTGGCTAGTACCAGCCGGTTTTGAAATGTGGCGGCGATGACGCTACCACCCACCTCCGCGTGGCACTGCACGGGCTACAGCCGGGATAAGAATGTGGATTGGGGGGGTGTGGGCGGCCTCGGCTTATCAGTGATAGTCGTCCCGGCGACCAGGGGGGTTTGCATGTTTTGGGCCGTAGTAGTGGGGATGGTCGTGCGACAACCATGAGAATTCCAGATCAGCTACCGAAAGACTGGGTTGGTATTCACCACGTTTGTTCCCGGCACGAAGTCATACCAAGCTTAACAAGTCTAACGAGAGGAAAATCTGCGAATTCCCCTCCATTTTCGCATCCACAACCATCAGAATTTCCGACCAACGAGCCGCGAAATAACTGTCAGCTACATCCTGTTGATCGCGAGCCACGATTTTGATCAATTTCTCGAAGATTAATTCACAACCAACTACCACCACCATAAGAAGACATCCAGAATGTTGCTAGCAGAGGATCCAGCGACTGTAAGCTTGAACTTGTTTCCCTCTCTTGTACCTCTGTCGTCCTAACATTCAACGCGCAGCTCATCCATCACACAATCAACAACTTCAACATCAACCCGGACAAGCTCGCGGTAGCCCGCATCGGCGAGTCGCTCTCGACGCTCCAGCAGGCGCGGGACCTGCGCGTGCGCGACGCCGAGTCGTCCCTCAAGAAGCTCACGCGGACGCTCAACACGCTCTCCTCGCAGTACGACGACCTCGTCGACTCCCACTCGTCGGCGGACCACGCGTCGCGCATCGCGGCCCTCGACACGCGCAAGTTCCGCACCGCAAAGGCCGCCAGCGACGCCGAGACGGAGGCGGAGCGCCTGGCCCTGCAGGCGGCCGACCTGGCCGCGCGCCTGCAGGAGCTCGAGCTGCAGGGCGTCGAGGGCGACGAGGCGGCGCGCCGGCGGGACCCCGTCGACGACGAGGTGCTGCTGCGCCTCAAGGTGTACCGCAGCCTGGGCATCGACATTGAGCGTGACGACAAGGACGGCGAGTGGACCAAGGCCGTCGTGAGGAACGACCGCAAGGGCGACGTGCACGTCGTCAACATGGACAAGAAGTTCTCCCGGTACTTTTACGCCAACTACTTTTGGCAAACGCTATGAAAGAAGAGCCACCTCCCCAAGATACAGGGCGGCACAAGTCTACGGATTGTGCCGGTGTGCTGGTTCCAGGGGTGTTGAGGCGTTTCCATGTACCAGGCGATTGCCTTGATGAGAAATGATTGGATAGGTTGTAATTTGAAGTAATATGAATACCCAATTTCTGTTCCAAACGCCGCCGATGACGAGAGATGCTCACTCTAGTTTCATATCCTGTGCCCATTATTTGCCCATACAAATGTTTCCCTTCGAATATGCCGCGGCGCCTACATTATGGTGGAAGACAATCAATCTCGGACCAAAACTACAAACCACTGATGGCTGGAATTTTTTTTATCCTGGCACGACGAGGGCGTCCCGACAGTTACGTTATTTCTGCCTCAATTCATCATTCGTTGGCAACGTGGGGCTGCTTCTTCAATGCCTTGGGGGATAGCGTGAGTGGGAAATAGCCGTCGCTGCCTCCGACCCCGGCAAAGGAAATTCGAGCTCCAGTTGGCGTCCTCGCTCTGGAACTGTTGGGCGATATGGCAGGCTTGGATGCCCTGGCCTCGGGGCTCCTGGTTCGCCCCTTCATCATGAGGTAGCTCCCTTCGCCGGGCGTAGTGACGGCACCGCCAGACGCCGAGCGGTGATGGTGGCGCCTGTCGGGGAATTCGAGACGCGAGTTGATTGTGGTCCAGATGTCGTCGTCGCCAACACGCCATCCTCCGATGCCCTCGTAGTCTCTCTCGGGCCCTACACTCGGCATAAGGCCCAAGGAGCCATCTCCGACCGGCGTGGTGGAGCCGTTGGATATGATACTAGCGGAGCTGGGCCGGCGCCGGCGCCGACGGCCGGGGGTCAGCGTCGGCGAAGGGGTGGCGCTGTGGATGGTAGTCGACGTTGGCGAGAGCCGCGGGATGTTCAGCCGGTGTTGCTGTTGCTGGGCACGCGGCTGCAGTTGGAGGCGCTGGCGTGGGGGCCGGTAGCGGCGCGGCTTGAAGCCGACGATGGACTGGGGCACGAGGGAGATGGCGATGTCGAGGTAGACGAGGGCGACGCGGAAGATGAGGACGGAGAAGGCGAGGAGGGTGGTTATGCCGGCGAAGAGGGCGAGGGGGATGGTGACGACGAAGAGGAAGGGCACGAAGAAGGCGTAGACGGGGTTGAGGAGGGCCATTGGATCAGACGGTGCTGGTGATGATGCCGGCTGCGGGAGTCGTCATTGCCGTCGCATCGGCCCGTGTCGGGGTTGTAGGCCAGCCAGCAGTTGTCACAAGATGTCCGAAACAATCACGCCAGAGGAAAGTCGTGTGCGTTCAGCGAAGAAAGTCGGAAGATAATTTGAAAGAGAAACGACATGCGCGAATGCTAGAGGAAGAGGAATGCACCTTGGGGAACCGAGCCATGGCCGTCGACCAGGGAACACTGTACCAGTGAACGAGAGCGAGGGGAGGGGCTCGCGTCTTTCACATGCTTTCCGGGGCTTCGGGTTCCCCGGTACCGCGCTATCGCCAAGCCCGCCCAGTGCCCGCGGGAAGTGTTAGAATCCTAACGTTAACTGGGCTGGGGACCCCGGGGACCGCCCAGAGCACACAGTCAGCCAGTAGCTCGCTTGGTCTCGGGACTAAGGTGAGGGCAGCTCCTCCACGCCATCATTTCTACGCACGGATAGCCTGAAGCTCGCAGCCATCATGAAAGTGTATCTTGAATCAGGGAATTCCAGTTCCATACCAATCGCAGAGCCCCTGTGTTTCCACGCAGATAACCGTCCCCCTTTTTGCGTTTTCTTGGTGAGACAACGCTTTCTCATGCCGTTGGAGAAAGACAATCGAGACGCCTGGTGAGTTACTCGGTAGATCTTCTTGAGCCAGCAGCTCCCGGCCCCACAAACCCCCGGTGCTGCACCCCCCGCAGCCGATCGCCGAGTCCCGTCTCGTGGGGGGGTTGACATCATCACCACCTCTTCACGCTGCACGGCCATCGCGGGAAGCCTTGCAGCCACGCGCCACGCCATGAATTTTCCCGAGTCACCGTTTAAGCATAGACACATCTTTGCTCCTCTTCGTTAGCACACCATGTGTCAGGACCACCAGGGAGGATCCCCTCCCGCCGCCGAGGACGAGCGCCCGAGCTACGATGATCCGTTTCCCTGGGAAGTTGGCGTCTTCGACGCTCACTGCCATCCTACGGATACCATGTCGTCCGTTGACGCCATACCGGACATGTCCGCCCGGGTGCTTACCGTGATGGCTACCCGGTCTCAGGACCAGCACCTAGTGGAGGAGGTTGCTGGCAAGCTAGGCATCAAGGGAAAGGAATGCTTAAACGGCAACGGAGGACGTATGATACCGTGTTTCGGCTGGCATCCATGGTTCTCTCATCAGTTATATGACGATTCCGTGTCTGAGCCGTCTTACAAGCCTTCCAGCAACGGCGGCGACGGAGGTGTCGCTGCGGCTAAGGAATCACACTACAAGGCAGTCCTGACCCCTGCGCCAGACGACCCAGAATTCATCGCCGCTCTCCCAGAGCCCAAGTCGTTATCATCCTTCATCGAGGCTACCCGCAAACGCCTGTCGGACTATTCGCACGCTCTGGTGGGCGAGGTTGGGCTTGACAAGGCGTTCCGCCTCCCACGGCAATGGGATACCTCCAAAGCAGAAGCCCGCGACAACTCCCTCACCCCGGGAGGGC
>PXOD01000796.1:0-29553 GCA_003012165.1 Paramyrothecium roridum
ACGGTGACGCCCACGCTGAGGTGCGCCACCACATCTCACATCATCGGCAGTGGACAGCCTATCTGCCACTATGGGCCCATATGTGCCAAGGGCATGCGCTCAGAGGATTCCTTACGTACCGATAGCCGGAGGCCTACCTCAGCAGGGGCCAAGTGGACAAAGCGGCTGCCACCAATATCGTCACACCTGCTTGATGACTTCAGCCGGCTCCTGTCCCTATGGGCCAGGCATCATCGATTTCTTGAAAAGCCAAGTCTTCAGCATGGCGTGTGTATGTCTTTTGTTTTTTTGTTTTTTTTGTTTTTTTTGTTTTTTTTTTTTTGTTTTTCGCCTCCCCCCCCCCCCCCCTCCTTTCTGTTTCCTTTTTCTTCTCTTCTTCCTTTTTCTTGTGGCTCATTGCTTGCTGCTTCGTGTTCACTGGGCGGCACATGCAGGTCATACGCATGGCTTGCCTCCCCGCCAACCTCACTTTCGTTGATGCCTCTGTGGATACGATCGCTGCATTATGATGTCGCAGATCTAGCGCTATCGGACCACTCTATGGCCCGGCTTCTCGTGATTCAATTGACTTGACTTGGAGCAGGTCTCACTTGAAGGCAATTGCAATCGCAATCGATTGGTCGAGATCGTAGGTAATGAGGCTTGCTGGAGCAGAATGCAAAGCCATGTTTGCCGCTGACAAATTGCAGGATCCTCGTTCTTGCCTTCATTCTCCTGTTATTCGCAAGCTTTCCTAGCAGTCTATGTTTCTATCAAGGTTTTCTTTTTAAGTCCGAGTTCCATACTTGCGAGGGAGTATTTGTCCAACGGGGTTTAGTGGTGTCTACGGCATTCTAACCAGCGGCCCACCCGGTCTCGGCTTCGACTAGGTCACTTACACAATGTCATTCTAAATGTGCTTGCCTTTCCGTCGTACATCAGCTTCTGCCTGAAGACTTGGACAAAGCTCAACTCAGACAGGCTTTTTTTTTTTTTTTTTCCCTTTCTTTCTTTTCTTCTTCTCTTCTACTGTACCGTTGCGACAACGGGTCGGCTTGACACTAACGGTAGGGACTGAATTCATCCCAGAAAAGCATTTTTCTTTTGCGCGTAGGAGTTCCGCGATGGGTCGGCCTAATATACTCCACCAGGCACCTCGACATCATCATGGCCGCAATCTAGTCACAACAGATAGATGGGACAGGGATGCCGCTTCATTCAAAGCGTCCAAGGTTTGGTGGAATATTGTGGACTCAACTCAGAGGGCTGACCGGGGAAATGAGAGGGACGTCAGCATCCTTCGTGCTGCCTTTGTCCAGCATTATTCCGCCGAGGAACCTTTGCCTCGGCATTACTTGGTGGCGCCCAGTGCTCTCACGGCAATTGGACTTCATCGCGATGAAAAAGAGGAAGGGACTATTTAAAGGTAATGTGGACCATGTGCGCACGACTCGGCTGATGTCCGAAATTGAGCGAAGCGGAGGAGGCTTAATGGAAGGGCATGGGCGGTGCTTGTTCACGATTCGTGAGCGGCGCCCTGCCGATCTCCCATATAGCTACACCCTCCACGAAGACGATCCTTGCACAGCCCATGACCCCAGAGCAATCACGTTATCTGTAGTGACTGTGTCTTCGCCTCCCGTGGTCTGATCGAATCATGTACATTGATGCTGGACAAATCAGCACTGTAGAGGCCGCCAGCAAACATATCAAGCGAGCCCATTTCACACCTGATAAAGAAGCGGCCCTGGCTTCGCTGCCTATGGGAACAACGTTTTGTTGATGCATGTTTTGATTACATCATTCCTTGAAACTAAGCTTGCTTCTCCAATGCAACAGGCAAGGGATTAGCCTGCCGGAACTTTCCATCACGCATCACGCAGGCCTCACGCAGGCCTCACGCAGGCCTAGATCGGCATGACAGGCATCTGTGAGTCGGGCCCCCGTGAGACAAAGCCATGTGCCCGTCGAGATGCTGTGGGCGGCAAGCAGCAAAAGCCTGACAGCGAATCATGGGCAAGCAGCCGATGGGGCCATCCGGCTTGCCTACAGCCTGCTGAACCACCTCAGGAAGTTAGCTTGCAAGGGTTAAAGCGGCCCGAGATGGAGGAGCGATCCAACGTTGCACCATTCCAGCGCGTACGAGGCGAGCTGACTGGATCGATTTGTACTGCCAGCGGTGACTTGGAAATACAAGCCAAAGACGCCTGTATGGCTACGCCATAATCCCCATATCCGATATATATCGGGGCACAAATGTAACGGCGCGGCTCCGCCCATAGAATCCACAGGGGAAGCCTAGCTTCCTGCAATGGCTGAACCACTGTGTCAACTGTCAGTTCAAGACCTGTCATTTCTCACAGATCAATGTCACGGTCTTACATACAACACAGGGTATGCCAGGAGAAGAACAAGAAGAAGAAGAAGAAGAAAAAGAAAAAAACTGTACAGGCGTACGTTCATCGTCACTTCAGCTACCGCCAGGCCCCTAGGTAAGTCAACGCAAGACCAGACGGCGAAGGCGACGCCACGCCCTTGCCCAGCCAATAGCTGAACGCGAGACATCAGCGGAAGCTGCGAGGATCGCCCCTTGTGAATCTCTACCGTGGCACTAGAGGCATCTCGAATTGCTACTTGTTGAAACGATGCGGTGAGTTTTAGAGGAATCCCCCCATGAGAGACGTGCGTGCGAAGGCTCTGCTGCAGATCCGGTCTAGAACAGATGTTTTAGTGCTGGCGAGGATCTCGGAGCAGAATTAAGCCATCCCCATCATTGCGAGGTGGTTTAGTCGCAATAACTCCTTCAAAGGTGCCAGCCACGTTTAATCCAATTTCTACCCCAAATGGCTTAGACTACGAGCAGATTAGGCAGTTTCACGCGCAATTTCTTAAATGAAATCATATGTGCAGAACCAGCATATGTGGATCGTTCGGCTTGCTTGAACATGATACTTGGACTACATCCAATTATTCGTGACATGAGGCGCCTCGAATCTCCTTCAGGGTAGATAGATCAGTAGCTACGTAAGCAAATCAGTTAATGACTTGAAAGGGGGGGTAGACCTACCTAGTATTTCCCAGAAACGTCGGTGCATCAGTCTTGCCCGCTACTTGAATAGACTCGGTGTGTGTGTGTGTGTGTGTGTGTTCAAGCCAATGGCTTATTTTGCGTCTCCCACTTCGGGCTTTTTGTGGTTTCATGAAGCTCTCTACGCCTGTGCTCCTACGAGATCATCTAATAACAGCTCAACGGCGAGGATAATGTAACTCAGTCGGATCCTGCTCGAAGCAAATCAAGGGTCTTGTCGCAGACTCCAACAACCGTTACAGCGGACTCGCAGCGGAGCGTATGGAAATTACCTGTGTCAATCAATTAGACCTTATAAAGCTAACATGCTGGCGAAAGATCGGATAGGAATTTACCAAGTAATATCTTAAACATGGTCGCAATTGGCCTTGGGCTTTTGGACAGTTGTACCACATGAAATCTTGCAGGTGTAGTCATTGATCGCTTCTTGAACAGAAGCCAACTCAATGGGGTTTTCGCTGCTGCGATGGTAGGAAACTGGAGTGGGCACTGTACAGTATCGCAGACTTCAGGAGCCACCCACAGTGTATCCTCAGCCCCGCCTTTCCAACGTCGTTGCGACTGACGTTACCTGGCTCCACCATTAACTTCATCACGACCGGGCCTTGTCGCTGCGATAACCTGAAGGCCTTGCGCTTATCAATCATGCTCACTTATAGGAATATCTGAAAGGTTCTAGTTACGAAATCGTAACGCATTCTCATCCCGTTGGCATTATTCTTTGCAACGCCCCTCCTCGATCACCAGCACCAGCACCTCCTTTCAAAGGTGGGGGCTGCCTCGGGCGCAGCAGCAGGAAGCTATCATGAGCGATCTTCAGCGGGCGTGGGCAAAGTCGAAGTTGCACACCCCTGGGGATACGTTGAAAGAGTTCGAAGATGAATTTGAGACCGACGAGGTCCCAGAGCTGCCGGAACACGTGGATGACGACTCCTCATCCGCCTCTTCCATGTCCTCAACTGGCACCATCATTCCGTCACCAACGCAGAAGCTCTTCGCTCGTCCTCAAGGGTAATCAGATTTGGTACCCCAGGCCTAGATCGCCGTGCTGACCTATGCATAGCGTGAGTCGAGGCAGAAATTTGGAGCAAATACCTTGGACAACCTACTTTGAGCGGGAGCTGTACCTGAAGTCTTCCATCGACCCCAATGTTACCTACCACGCGTACCTCACATCGCCTGTGGAAAAAGGCCCCCTTTTCACCATGCATCATGGCGCCGGCTCATCAGGACTCTCCTTTGCTGTCGTTGGGTCGGAAATTCGGAAGCAATTGCCAACCGCTGGCCTGCTGGCAATCGACTGTAGGGGACATGGCCAAACGGTCGCACCAGAGGAAAGTGCCCTAGACTTAAGCTTGGGCACACTGTCGGCGGATCTGCTTGATGCGATAGAGGCGACCAAGCTGGAGATGAAGTGGAGAGAACTACCTCCAGTTGTCCTCGTCGGTCATTCCCTGGGTGGCGCCGTGGTTACGGACCTGGCCATGACTGGGAAGTTGGGCTCATCCCTTCTTGGCTACGCCGTGCTCGACGTGGTAGAGGGATCAGCCATGGATGCTCTTCAGAGCATGCAAACATACCTATCCACCAGGCCAGTTGGATTTTCGACATTGCAGTCAGGTATCGACTGGCATATTCGGACTCGAACAGTCCGAAACTCGATATCTGCGAGAACGTCGGTTCCTGCTCTCTTGCGAATGGAAGACGCGGCAGATGCAGACCGGCCATGGAGATGGAGGACCAACCTGGCTGCTACACAGCCATTCTGGGAAGAGTGGTTTGTTGGATTAAGCAAAAAGTTCCTTGGAGCAAGAGGTGGCAAGTTGCTACTTTTGGCTGGCACAGATCGGCTGGATACAGAGTTGACCATCGGACAAATGCAAGGTGAGCCAGTTTTATGCATGCCTGCCTGTTCGAGATCTCTACCGGAGCGCTAATAATAGATGTTCGCAGGTAAATACGCGCTTCAGGTCTTTCCCGAAGCTGGGCACTTTCTGCACGAGGATATGCCGGAGAAGACGGCACTCACGCTGGTTGACTTCTATCGTCGCAATGACCGAAGCGCTCTTGTTCTTCCCCCAAAAGTCTCAGATCTACTGAGACAAGGCAAGAAAGTGTAAAAATCACACCCAAAGAGGGGCCACGAACGACAAGCCCAGGACAAACGATGGGAGTTATTTCCAGAATTCGTTCGACGTGGCCGGCTGTCTGGCCAGCTAAACTGAATTGCCATGCAAGACCTTGACGGCAAGCTTGCTGTAGCAAAAATACAAATGCGCCTGCGTTTCGAGGACCTTGATTTGCCTGCGACCGCTTTTCGCTTTACAGCAGCGAAAGAATTGGCATTTCTGACAAAGATCTTGCGCAGATTATTTATCGGTAAATGCAACGGCAACATGAAGAGTAGGAAATAGCATTGGATGGCTCGCTGGCGGCATTGAATAACCACTTCAATTGTACGCGCTGAGCTCCTAGGCTGTACGCGTTCTTTGTTCATGTAATAAATCATATACGGGGATCGACTGTCGTATCACATATCGAGCCAGAGACAGGGGATAGGTTCCCTTCCTAGCGAGTTCCTGCATTTGAACGTTTGCTCTTATTGGTCGCATTGTTGCACTACTGAACGTAGCCCAGCGACTAGGGTGGTATCATGGAACTATGCAAGTCAGGTGGTGGCTGAATGTCTCTCCCCGCGGCGCCGGGTGATTTCAAGGGTCCGTGAGGTCCGAAAAACAACAGCTTCTTTCCCCTGTCATCATCCTCAACAGACACTCGGAGTTAGCAGTTGCAATCATCAATTAACTTCATCTTGGCCATCCATCACACAACATGCAGTCCATCTTCTCTCTTGCGCTTCTCGTCGGCCTTGTGGCCGCCCAGGCCGATGGAATCCCGGCCTGCGCTGTAAGTAAACCAAACCAATCGCTCACGCGCCAGCAGCGCTGCAATGGATTTCTGGACCAAAAATCGTCTGAACTAACCGCGCGAACGTTTCGCCTTGCAGAGAGAATGCGTTACCTCGTATACCAGTGGCGACAGAATCGCGGGCTGCACGTCGTTTGACGTGAAGTGCATTTGCAGCAACGACGACTTCCTGTCCGGCATCGCCTGCTGCCTCGAGGATGCCTGCGACCAGGCTGGAAAGGACGCGGCCGTGACATACGCGAAGGAGATCTGCTCTGGCTCTGGCGTAGAGGTCCCCAGTGAGGTGGTCTGTCAGAGCGCTGCCTCCTCGAGCGCATCATCGGCTCCAGCGACGACCTCCGGAACGGCCACCCCAGCGGCGGAGACGAGCACTTCCAGCGGCACCCCTACAGAGACCGCCGCGAACGAGACGGAGTCGCCCGGTGCAGCGTCGAGCCTTCAAGTGGGTGGAGGTTTGTTCGGCGCAGCCGTTGCCATGTTGATGGCTCTGTAAGCTCTTTGGTGAATATTGGTTGGCGGGATGGGATCATTTGCCAGTACATTAAAAATACATTCTTGTGACAAAACACCCAGCTTGAGAAGGTACAGAAATAATAATAAGGCTTTCGGAAACCAGCTATACGTAGATAACATCATTTGAGCCCGCCCATTGTTGTGCATACATGGTCCTTCTGAACCCCGTGTTAGACCCACGCAAGCTCGATTGCCACCAATGCAACGGATCTAACAAAAGCCTGGGCACTTACCCACTCAGCGGCGCCCAGGTGAGTGGCCCATAAAACGTTTCACGGAATCAAACAGTTCTCATGTACAGCGTGGAGGTTTCGCCGTGTTGAACAGAGTGTGGCTGTGCACAGTGCGTGATTCGTTCCGGGTAAGGTATGTTAAGAAAGCATTGGATCAAAGCAGGTTGAATGCCTACAGCTTGGCAATTCTGGAGATATTTTCGTCATCTCAAATTATCTATTTCATAATAAAATGCTAAAGTGCGTTGGTGCAACATTCCCTTGTGCCTATTTCAAAAAACGCCATATGCAAAGTTACTTATCCTGCAAAAGCCCTCGTTTTGTACAACCTGAAATCACTTTGCGATTGGTGGATTAACCCCAAAGGCCTCTGAACCGCTTCGACGTATCCATCCTGAAGTGCGCGGTCATCGTGATATTCGACGCCTGCTCGAGCCTGAGCTTCGCCTGTTTTTCCTCCCGCATCGAGTGGTCGATTGCCCTGGCGCCCGAGGCAAGCAGCGACCGCACCTCATGGTCGGCTAGATGTGCAAGGCTTCGCTGGTCGCCACGAGTGAGCCGCGACAGCTGGGACGACGAGGCCTCCGAGGAGTTCTTGTCCTGCGCTTGGATAAGTTCCGACGATTTTGATGCTGTTGCCGATGGCTGCAATGCCGCGGACCTGGAGCGCCGCTCCACGAATTGACGAGCTGTCCTCGCCGCGGCTGGTCCCGTTGTTCGTGTGCGGTGGTTGAGAAGCTTACCCGAGGGCAGCCGCAACGACTCTTCGTCGGCCTGGTATTCTGGCGCGGAAATCTCGTCGTAAAATTCGGCAATGTCCGCCGCAACATTGAAACGGCAATGGCCCTTGGCCGTCATATGGTGCTGGATGCCTTCGACGGTGCGGCGGCGTGCGGCGCACATGATGCACTCGCCGTATCCGCAAATGACCAGATGCAGGTATTCAACCAGCGTCTCGGGCTCGACTGTCAGCTGGTCTTGGTAGGGTATGGTGAAGCTATGCGCCTTGGTCATGTGTGCGAGGTTGTCGTCAAAACTGCTGCTCTCTACGCTGCAGAAGAGGCAATATTCCGGATGAAACTCGAGCTTTTCGGGAAGCTCCGTGTCCCCGTCGACGGACTCATCGTCGGATTCGTCGTCTACTAGTGTATGGCTTTCTGAAACCGCGGCCTTCTCTGTATTTGAGGGTGCTGATGGTGGTGGTACGATGGTACCGGGTTCTGCCACTCGCACACGGAGGTGATAGACACTACAAAAGCAAACATTAGCATCTCACCACGGTTTATCTTGATCGTAATGCTAAGTCAGACGCACTGCCATTCACTCTTTGCGTGCTGCCGCCACTCGGCTGGGCTGGCCAGTGCCACATCGCATAGCCGGCAGACGGTGGGTGCTTTGCCCTCCATTGTTCCCAGGTGTTGGCCGCTGGTGACTCCGGTGTCTATAATGTTGGCGGTTAGGGGACTTTGTTGGTGGTGTAAGTGGATGAACGGAGCCGAGGCTACCGGAGGCGAAGGGATCCTGTTTGTTTGCGTATGCAATTGATGGTTCGATTACCAAACGAGAAGACGGCACACGTTGAATATATACCTGCCTACCTTACATCAACATAACATACCATTGTATCAGTCTTACAGTGGTCCCTTGGCTCAAGAGCTACAATAGATGGAGCACTGGGCAGCCCTACGTACATGGTACGACTCCAGCAACTAGCCTAGGTTCGCGCTGAGCCGAATCGTGGTGGATCCAGCCTGGGCCAACGGTGCCCGTGACTCATGGAACTGTTAACCATATTGGGAACGCCTCCATCTGGGTTCATTGGGCCCAAGCCTTTTCCCTCTCGCCTCTGCTACAAAGGCGGTTAGAGGTTGTTCAGTGCCTTGTTGTGAGCCACTATGAATCATTCTTCATAATGCACTAGCCCCAGCCATGCGCTCCGGACCGATGCTATTTATTTACTAGAAATCCCGGGGGGGGGGGGAAGAAAACCATCGATGGTGCCCGTCTCTCGCGCCCCTAACGTAAATCACTGATGCCCTGACGATTGCGAATCAGTGGTAATTCAAATGGTTCATTCGTGTTTCGCATCTAAGCTCGTTGTGTGTGCTGTTTGGCCAGAACGCGCCGGGACCTAGCACGACTTCTATGGACAAGCATTAGATCCTCCTGGGTATGTCACGCATGCATTTGAGGTCATGTCGGTAGTCTCCGTGCACTCAATGTATTGTTAGTGGTTTACGTTGGCGGTGGACCTGAAGCATCTCTGAAGCCGTCAACTGCTGAGGAGTCCCAGCTGCTGGGAGTTGAGGGGATCCAATAGGCTGTTGTTGCTGGGGGGCCTCTTTTACCGTGCAACTTGCAGCTGACAGTAGACGCACCGTACTAGCCACATACCTTAAGCCACACAGTCCATTACAGGTGTTCCGAGCCCATGCATGATTCGAGCTACCCTGCATCCTCGCGGTCTTGTTGACAGTTCGCCATGTTCAATTGGTGCTACAAAACAAAACAAAACCAGCTGTCTACACCTTCAATTGGTCTTCATGCCTAGTTATCGTGGCTTGATTATCGTCTCTGAATTTGAACAATATTTCCTTGCCGAGGCACGGCCTATTGCGATCCTGGGGACTCCGTGTGGAGAGGTCCATGCTCCGAGGTCCCCGAAACTTAACCCACCTGCTTTGTCCACTCGACGCTGGAGCTGTAGCTTAACAGGCGCTTGTGGAACCCCGCTGACATCAAGCTCATACCCCACCACTGCCAGAACATTCAGTCATCCCATCAGTAGTTCGACCTGCGCATGATCTCATTGCTCTTGGAGCTGCAACAACCCACCACAGGTTCGCCTTGCTCCTCCTCTTGACAATTCGACGGCAGAAGAGATCCAACAAACAAATTGCGAAACAATGGCTCCAAATCCGATTATTGCTCCATCCATCTTGTCGGCAGACTTCGCGCAATTCGGCCATGATTGCGCGCGTACCATGGAGCAAGGGGCCGATTGGCTCCATGTGGACATCATGTGCGTGCTGCATGTCTGAATGTCCTATCCTAACAGCTGCTGACTGTATACCAAATCTAGGGACGGCCACTTTGTGCCAAACATCACCTTCGGCGCCCCCGTCGTGGCCAAGATTCGAAAGCATGTCGACAAGCCCACTAAGAGTTACGGAAGGGGCACATTCGATTGCCATATGATGATTGCAGAGGTAAGGACTTACACTCGATCTCCAACCTCGTCTCAGTGCAACAGAGGCTGACGCTCTGCAGCCCAAGAAATGGGTCAAGGAATTTCAGAAGGCCGGCTGCGACCTGTATTGCTTCCACTACGAGGCCGCATTCTCCAGCGACGCCGAGAGCCCCGAGGAGACCTCCGACAAGAAGACAAACCCCAAGGCCCTGATTCGGTACATTCATGACTGCGGCCTGCTCGCTGGCATTGCTATCAAGCCAGACACGTCCGTTGACGTTCTGTGGGACATTCTCGAAAATACCGAGGAGAAGGAAAGGCCTGACGTAAGTGACATAGACTTCTGCTTCACAAAGACGATTTGGATCTAAAAAGTGTTACAATATAGATGGTCCTTGTCATGACCGTGTACCCCGGCTTTGGTGGCCAGAAGTTCATGGCCTCCGAGCTCCCCAAGGTGCAGGAGCTGCGGAAGCGATACCCTGACCTGAACATTGAGGTTGACGGTGGTATTGGCCCTGCAACAATCGACCAAGCGGCCGATGCTGGCGCCAACGTGATCGTTGCAGGCAGCGCAGTCTTCGGTGCGCAGGATCCGTCGGAGGTGATATCGTTGTTGCGAAAGTCCGTTGCCTCTAGAGTTAGCAAGGTATAACCAATGTAAACCATGCAACCTGGAAGCATCCTTCTTATGATTTGATGAAGCGGTTACCAAATAGCATAGTAGAATAGGTTGAACATAGAAGTGTTACGAAATGTGGTTTCTGGACAATGGCTCGATGACCGTAAATGGTTGCTTCAAGTCTGCATGAATGTTAAACGTCACAGCATAGATATGACTTTCTATTTCCGGGAGGTTTGGCCTGTCATCATGCGTTCCCCATTCTGACGTGCAGGCTGCTGGCCCCCCCATGTGGTGCTCAGCGTCTACTTGCATGTTTCGCAATGCAGCCCCCTTTGCCCATCCGTCCAGTGCTAGAAGGCACAAGCTAACCACAACGATCGTTTGACGCAGAGCGAGCGCTTCGGTATGCAGTAACATCCTCTAAGACCAATGCTAAGCCGTCCCTAATGTGCCCAGAGCGGCTGAATTATGCACACTGGAACTTGGTGCCCTACTCGTATTCGAAATAGAACAGGACCACCACAGACACAAGACAAAAGGGTCCGTTCAAAGTACTGTATTTTACCTTGGCTTGGCCCGCCGGAAAGGCTCAAGTAGCTCTACTTGGAGGGCGAGGATCCCAAGCCTGCACTAGTAGATCTGAATGAAAAACAGCGGTACAGAGACTTACCCGATAAGCGCCATCTGATAAGGGAGGAGCGGCTTTCGGCCATCCCCAAGAATAAAAAAAAGATGATGCCGCGATCAGCCCACTTCAACCCACTCTAGCTTGACCTCCGAACCCATCTACGCTTCATCCCGCTGTTTTGCTCAATAGCCACTGGTATACGAAGCCAAAGTCGGAGGCAGACATGAAGAGAAAGGCAGAGGCCCAGGCCAATGGCAAGAAAGCCAGCAGCAAGAGGTCCAAGACTTGTAAGTCAACTCGCTTTCGAATCGCAATTGAAGCAATCACTGAGTTGAATCTCGCAACCAGCTTTGAGCGTTGAAGAGGCGAAGAAGCGATTCCGCAATGGACTTTTCGAACAAAAAGTCTGGGACTCATACACGAAACAATACGCGAACTCCGAGCCCTATAAGCATGCAGTAATCGAAGGGCTGGTCAACGACAAGCTTCTTCGAGCTGTCCGGGACGAAATCCGTAGCAACGTCGAGTTTACACCCAAGGAGACCGACATCTACAAGATCCACCAGTCTGGAGATCTTGCCAATCTCGACGGCCTCGACGATGCATCGCTGGCTAAGCTTCCATCACTACTCGCCTTGCGTGATGCGATCTACTCCGAGACGTTTCGTGATTACGTTTCTCATATCACCGGCTGTGGTCCTTTGAGTGGGAGGAAGACAGACATGGCAATCAATGTATACACTCCCGGATGTTATCTTCTCTGCCATGACGACGTCATCGGCAGTCGCAGAGTCAGCTATATCCTCTACCTTACGGACCCAGACACTCCTTGGAAACCGGAGTGGGGCGGCGCATTACGCCTCTTCCCTGTCCAAGAAATCACAAACAAGGAGGGTGAAGTAGCAAAGACGCCACTTCCGGACGTCGTCAAGGTCATTCCACCGGCATGGAACCAGCTGAGCTTCTTTGCTGTGCAACCCGGCGAGAGCTTCCACGATGTCGAGGAGGTACATCATGCCAAGAACAAGAAGCAGCTAGAGAAGGATGGTGGTCGCATTCGCATGGCCATCAGCGGCTGGTTTCATATTCCACAGATCGGCGAGGATGGTTACATCAAGGGCGAAGAAGAGAGAAATGCGAAGAACAGCAGCCTCATGCAATTGCAGGGCAACCCTGCTCAATACGATATGCCTCAACCTCAGATTGTCAGACTGGACAAGCCCAACGCCAGCCAGGACGAGTTCGAGGAGGCTGATCTCGAGTTCCTGCTGAAGTATATTGCACCCACCTACCTTACACCGGATACCCTTGAGCAGGTCTCTGAACACTTTGAAGAGAACTCGAGCATCACGCTTGGTAGCATCCTCTCCAAGAAGTTTGCTCAAAGGCTCAAGGACTATGTGACAGCCGAGGAGAAAAAGGGGCTGCCCGAGGATGGACTGGCTATTGAAAAGTCATCAGCCTGGAGAGTGGCCAAACCACCTCACAAGCATCGGTACCTCTACCAACAACCGACTGGCCCCGATCAACTTCGTACCTCACAAGAAGAGTCTCCGATCACCGAGCTGCTGGATGTTTTCCTCCCAAGCCGTCAGTTCCGCCACTGGCTTCAAATAGCCACTGGCTGCACAATTGAGAGCTTCGATCTTATGGCCCGCCGTTTCCGTCGGGGAAAGGACTACACACTTGCCACTGGCCACGAGGGCAAGGCACGTTTGGAACTCAATCTAGGCATCACGCCAACGTCTGGGTGGGGAGATGACGACGAAAACGAAGACGCTGCGGAGGCAGAGGAGAAATCTGCAGACAAGAAGCGCAAAGGCAAGGGCAAAGGCAAAGTCCCACAGACCGAAAATGAAACCGAAAGTGAAGAAGTAGGCGGTCACGAAGTCTATATGGCTGGCGATGACGATGGGGATGAAGACGCTGCGGTTTACAAGTCTAGCGCAGATGACGACAACATCCTCTTCTTCCAAGCCGCCGCCTGGAACAAGATGACACTGGTCTTACGAGACAGTGGCACGCTCAAGTTCGTCAAGTACGTAAGTGAACGAGCCCCGGGAGATCGATGGGACATCTCTGGCAATTACGGGGTCGAGGAAGAAGATGAGGATGATGAAAGCGGCGCCGCCGGCGCCGGCCCGGCTGATGATGGGTCGGAAGAAGAGTTCCAAGGCTTCTCGGACCGGGATGAGAGCGATTCTGATTAGGTAACAACACCCTGCAGAGAGACAAGGTCACGAGAGAAACAAACAGATTGATTTCATATCGTCATATTCGTGTGTCAAGTTGTTGGTGACGCCGTGCAATGCTATATACATGAGGGGATATCTTGTCCCCTCGTAAAAATGAAATACTCATAGTGAGCAGATGGTATCATACGTGTTATAGAGTCGCTCCAGCGACCTGTTCCTTCAAGCTACAACAACATTGATCCCAGAACTGTGGATGGAACTGGTCTGCCCCATACTCTGTCATGCAAGCTAGCAGACACCGGTAAACAATCGCCTATATACACCACCTTTCCATTGTTTCTGCCTTGGACGTTCTCGAGTCCAAGGGCTAGGGTGGTGATGACATTGAGTGGCGGATTTGACTGCGAAGTACCAAGTCGGTCTTCTGAGCAAGGGTTTAAGGTCAAATCCTGTGCGCCTGGGAGCAGATTCTCTCTGGCTTTTTGCAGAGACTCTCGAGCCTTTATAGGTAAGGTCTGTTGGTTCGTTACATGCATCGGCATGCCTTTCGAGCCACGAATCAAATTTTGAGAAGATGAGGTAGAGTAGAGGGGTTGAAGACACTCGAAAGACGGGCTTCAAGGAGTTCCTGTATATTCTCGGCATCTTGAGCCTTGCCGGCTTGCCTCAGATGTTCGATGGTGTCTTGACCCAGCAGGGCCAGCCAAGCCATGACATTCAGGGGCATTTTGGACCTTTCATTGGCAGGACCTAATTTGTAGAACTTGCCGAGAAGCCTATCGATGGTCGAACTGTCATTAAAGAGGCTGAGGGCAGCGCTATGATCAGGATGGGTTGGGTGATATAAGTGAAGGTGTGCAGTCTCGACCGGAACACGTAGAGAGAGCCGTTCTGCTGTAGCCATGTGGGCCTCGTAGAGATGTTGCGACGGCGTTGTACGGCTGAAGGCCTCGACGGTAGTCATCCATGATACCGACCTCCAGGATAATGCCAATAGTTTAGGTAGTGAAGGGTGCTCCTTAAACTCCTGCTCCGCTCGAAGGATGGTGGTGATGGCATTATTTAACGATCCATTGTGTGGCTGACATTGAGCTCGGACGAGCCGAGAAAGTAAAAAGGATGCGCGCGTGGCCCGTTCTTCATCGCTCAGCGCAAGGGAATCATCCCTCATCGTGCGAGTGAGCCACTCCCATATCACAGCCTCCAATCCTTCGGCAACAAGGAACGGCGTCAGAGTCTGCACAAACAAGGTGTGCTTGTGATCGAGGAAGTCGAGATGGTCCTCCTGGCCAGAGGTACGCAACCACTGCAGAATCCGCTTGGCCGTCCCCGAGGAGGCCACGGCGGTGTGTGGCTGCTTGGAAAGCTGTTGTGACTTTGCGACAAGACAGCCTGCTGCAGCCCTGATGGTCATCATTCCCTTGGCCACGGCATGATCAAAGACGTCGATTGGATCGCGCTCCGGTATTGTCTTCAACTTCCGGACCGTGGGCGCCGCGGTGTTGGTGTAACTGAACAGCGGGTTCGCCAAGATGGACTTTAAATGCTGGGTCGCGGCGGGATCGCGCTCGTGGCGGCGCGCCTCGGCTGGCTTGGCCTGGGAAGAGGCATCGTCGGAGCTTGGACCGTATTCGCGATTGAGCTGCTCTCGAAACGACGACTTGATGCCACTTAGAAGCTTCTCGGATTGTTGTTTCGACAATGGAAGCGGCTGGTGATAGCCCTTGAAGAGATTATGCAAAGCCTGCACAGACTTGGTCGAGTACATTGCGAACAGCAATTACCAGCGCCGAAAGGCAGCCGGCTAGGATTTCTGGCTCGCGGTGGTTGCTCGAATCAACTCGTTGACTGTCCGCCTGTGGATGATAGGCATTGGAGATTGTCTCGGTAAGTGACGCCGGGTCATGTGATCATGGAAGAGATTGTGCTTAGGAAGCCTGCTAGAGAGTTTCCCTTCCATGGCACTTGACCTTAGGTACCTACCTACTACAGTTAGGTGTCCTCGGTACCTTGCCGGGTGGTTCGTCTGTCATGCGAGGAGCTTAAGTGGAGCCCGACAGGCCCAGAGGTATGGCGCAGCGTCCCGGCGAGTAATGCAATCTACGAGGTACCTCAGGAACCGTAACTGCTGCTCTGAGGAAGAGGTAGCGTGACACAGCTAGGGTAAGGTAGTCACGCCATTCGTCCCGGGTTGAAGCGAACGCATCATTAGACTGGCAACACTGGCCATATAGATCTGGCCACTCTAGTTGGTGGTTCTGCACGCAATAACCTACCTTATATGTTCGTCGACTGTCGCAGGGTGTTGGCTGTTGCTCTGCTGGGTGATCGGCTAGTGGGTGAGGAAGTAAGAGGTACCTCATTGTTTTTTGGGGTGGCATCCATGCTGAGCTGAGACGAGGTGTGACGCTGTTGCCCTGAGGTACCTTGGTCGGCCTGACAGAATGAGACGGCTATGAGCTGCAGCTTGAGGAAAGTCAATTGAGGGGATCTAGCCATGTTCCGAACGGCGACTGTGCTTAAGCACTGCCTTTTCTTCACTGCTCTTCATTCCCTTGATGAGCTTCAAGATACAAACGCAAACCCTCCCGTTTGAGGTCCTGGGAAATGGTGACGATGGCCCCCATTTTTGCTTCTGATTGCTCCAGGTCAGCCACAGTAGCTGTACAGAGTACCCTGCTTTAGTTACGGCTTGGGACGCTACTGAGCAGGGGAGGTACCTGCGCCAGGTGAATCGGCTCTAACATCATATCGTGCACATTCTTCGGTGGCTAGCTACCAGAGTACCCACAGAGTCCCGCATTTGGGCAGTCATGTACTCCTAAGCCCGCCACCAAACCAGCGAGACCCAAAGTACTGGCGCCAGCCAGCCGTAGTCACCTGCTGACACCGGGCCCCAGCTGCCTACCCCACAACAGGCAGCTTTCGTGCCCGGCAAGGAAGCTGAGCCAAGTACCCAATGGCCTAGGCCTGCCCTATTGTTACTTGGTCTTGCCTTGCTTGTACCTCTATCCTCTGGACCCAGACGCAGTCAAGGGGGCGTCACCAGCCGCTAAGGCAAAACCTTCGTAACTTGGACCTTTGTTCTGTCTCTGGGGAAAACCTCGTGCCCTCCCCTTGCCCTCCACCTTCAACCTTCCAAAGCCCTGCACACCCTCTTCTCATTACGTCGTCGCACCCTCATCGACGCCTACTAGGCAACTTGAGATTGTCGTCCTTTTTCTTTCCTTTCCCTTCACTTGCGTGTTGCTTCGCAGAGGCCACCTGAACGGGCCACTGCAACAGCTTTTCCCTCCACCATAGCCGATTCCTCCCACCTCTATTTCCATGTCCGAGGTCGTCTCAAGGCCCTCCGCCTCGCGCGGTAGAGGCTCAGGTCGCGGTGGCAGAGGAGGCTTCGCCGGTCGAGGCGGTCGCCGAACCAATGGCGCTGACAGCAAGACTGCCGATGACTCGCCCAGCGCTTTCGACGACGAAGGTGATTTTGCCGAGCTTCGACAGCAGTACGGCAACAAGACATCCGTGATTCGTGAGATGTTCCCCGATTGGTCTGAAGCCGACGTCCTCTATGCTCTTCAAGAAACGAACGGTGATGAGAACGAGGCTGTCGCACGCATTGCCGAGGGTATGTTGGTTTATGCTATGTTTTTTTCCTCCTCTCCCACCGCACTCCAGCCACAGTTTTGGAACGCCGTCGAAGCCAATGGCTGCTTCAACTATTGGCTGCAGCCATAATCTCATTCGAGTCTACCGCACCCCATGATAATCACTAACCCTGGTTTTAGGCACCATTTCTCAGTGGGGCGAGGTTTCGAAGACCAAGAAAGCCTCCCGGCCGAAGACTAAGGAGCCCAGCGCCGCTCCCGCAATTCACGAATCATCTACAGCTGGAGGCCGAGTAACTCGCGGTGGTCGCGCCGTGTCGGAAGGCGCTCGTGGTCGAGGTAGAGCTTCTGATCGTGGTGGCCGTGGCGGACGTGGACGTTCCTCGAACCCGGCTACTAATGGCGCCCGAAACAAGGAGACCCAACAGCTGTCTGTACCTACAGAAGAGTCTTCTGCGTACAGTGACGTGAAAGACACGGTTAATGAAGAAGAGCAGAAGGCTGCCTCTGCGGAGAAGCCCACCGCTGCTCCTGAGGCTCCCAAACCCGCCGCGCCACAAACCAAGACGTGGGCCAGCATGGTGCGTCAGTCAACGACTCCTAAGGTTGCTCCTAAGCCAAAGGAAGCACCCGCGCCTGCGCCTGCACCCGCAATCGCCCCTGCCGTATCCGAACCTGCCCAACCCGCACCTGTTGATGAGCCTGTCGCCGAGGAGCCTGCTCCCGAACCTGCGCAGCCTGAAGAGGAATCTACACCTGTCGCTCCACAAGTCGAAGCAACTGAACCCGCGCCCGCTATTGTCGAACCCGAAATCGCCCTCCCTCCTTCTAAAGACGAACTCACCGAGACAAATCTTGAACAGGTTGTTGACGACTCCAAGCCACCCGCGACTGGTACCGCCGCAAGCACTGCTGCTGACTCTTGGGACCCTCGACAGAATCCTGCTAGCACTGCTGTCACTCCCCTTTCCGCTGCTCACCAGCAGCACCAAACCCAGCGACCGACTGCGATTCCCAGTGGATTTGCGACATCCGCAATCAAGGCTACGACTGAAAGGACCACCCGCGTCCCTAGCTATCAGCGACGAGTTCTTGACCAGGAAGAAGCTGTTCGCATGCCTGGCAACCGTGAGGTGGACAGGGCTGCTGTTCAGTTTGGCGCTTTCAACCTGAACGAGGGCGATGAGGACATCGACGGCGACCGCGAAGAGCCCGAGACCCGTGCCCAACCTCCCGCCGATTCCCCCGTCGCTCACCCCCGTGCTTCGCTTCCCCCTGTTGCTCAACCTGCTTCGATCCCCGAATCTTTCCCCCAGAAGCCCGCAGCGGCCGCCCCTGCCGCACCCTCAGCTGGTAGGAGTGGCCTCAATTATCCATCCCAGTTCGTTTACGCTAACCCATTCCCCTCAGCAGCCGCTGCACCCCAGGCCCCCAGCGCCAGCCAAGGTATGTACATCCCGTCTTCCATCAACTTGAGCAATGCATTAACCCCATATCTCCGCACAGCTCCCCAAGCTCCTGCTGCCGGTGCTCACCAGCTCGGTCGTTACGGCCAGGCTGGACCCCAGGATGTCGCACAGAAGCCGATCGACCCCTTTGCCCAGCAGACCACCCCTTCAACTCAGCCTCCTTTCGATCCTTTCCCCGCGCAGACGTCCCAGGCTCAGGCGCAACAGCCAACCGGAGCGTTTACATCTGCTCCCAACGAGTACTCCTCTTACTACACGGCGAACCAACAGGATCGCAACGCCTACAACTTCTACAACCAGCAGTACGGCCAGCAGCACGGTGCACATAGCCAGCAGGAGGGCGTGCCCTCGCAGAGGGGTTTCAGTGGCTACAATGCTTCTCAAAATGATAATTTGAGCCAGTACCCCCAGAGCGGCACGCACCAGCCTCGCTTCGGCGGCAGTGCTGGTGACGCCCAGAACAGCGGACACAGCACTCCCAACCCTACAACCCAGGCTCAGCAGCAGGCGGCACCGCAAAGCCAGGCGCAGCAGCAATCCCAGGGTCCTCAGCAGCAGCAACAGCAGCCTCATCAGCCCCAGCAGCCAAATGCCCCCGGATCGCAGCCTCAGTCTCACGGCCAGTACCCCGGCTACAACCACCCCTACTACAGCAACCCTTACTATCACCAATACTACTCCGGTTACGGCCAGGGCAACTTCGGCCCCTATGGCAAAGGCGCCATGTATGGCCAGCCTTATGGTGTCTCTCCTAACGCTCCTTACGACCACACCTCATCGCCCGCCTCCTTCGGACACTCGAGCCTGCACCGGGACAGTGGTCTGAGCTCAGGCCTTGGTGACTACGGCCGAGCGGGCGCTGGCCAAGCCGCTACCCAACCCGGCCTGGGTGGTAGCAGCTTTGGCAGCGTTCACGATAGCTTCAGCCGCGGTTCATCTTCTTTCCAGTCGCAGGGCCAGTCGTTCAACAGCCAGGCTCAGCCAGCTGCCGGGTCATCGGGCGATGACCTCAAGCCCTTCAGCGACACGAAGACGGGTTCTGGCCCCTCTCCTTCTCTTGGTGGGGCCCGCCCCGGTTCCGCCACCAACAGCACTCCGGCCGGACAGAGTGGACTCCCGCCTCCTCAGAACTCGCAGATGGGCGGAGCCTACGGTGGCTACCCGAGCCATCTCCAAGGCCACGGCCTCCACGGCAGCAGCGCCTACGGAATGGGCGCCGGCGCCAATGTCGGAGGCAACCAGCACGGCAACAGCCCCTACGGCTCATACAGCCAGGGCTTCGGCAGCGGAGGTTACTACGGCGGTAACCAGCAGCAGCGCGGCGGCTGGGGTGGAAACTACCACTAAATTGCACCAGGCCGAGGGGACGATGGGTGAAGGGCTGAGGTGCAGTGCCTTTTCTCCAGGTTTCCATTGAATGGCTGGCTTGGCGGGAGGATGATGATGAAGAGACGAGAAAGGATAGCATGACGTCGCGAGGAAGTCCAGGTCCAGACTTGCATCATTTTTTAAGCCCCTCGAGAGGCTCGCTAACATATCGAGGCGAGGGGGGAGGGAACATAATCCAAACAGCACGGGTGGGAAAAGCTCGGGCCCCTCTTTTTATTTCTCCTTCTCCCTTGATTCTTCTTGGAGGAAGAGGTGAGGTGAGAAAGGGAGCGGAGGGGGAAGCTTGGTTGAACACCGGTCTATATGTACGATTGTCTCTTTTTCACTTCTCTTATGTGTTTCAACAAAAAACCCACCAGAAAAGCTTGGGAGGGCGGACGGGCATTGGCAAATGCAAAGGATTGAAAGGTTGCAGAGTCTCTCTTTTATATCTGGACCTCTACGGACCCTGAGAATTGTATGTGTTGTTTGGCTCTTTGGCGTGTGGTTGGGAAGGGAGGGAGACTTTTCACGGAAAGGTTCATAGGAGGAAGATAGGGTGAATTCCATTGAAAGAAAACTGCGGAAATAGGCAGTCAAAGCAAACAAGCCAAAGGCCATGAAACGGTCTTGGGATAAAGATTTAGCCGATGTGACGAGATGCGATTCAAATTATGATTGTGAGAGTATGTAGGTAGAGATGAGCAACCCGTAACGTTACAGTATATGCCGAAGTAGCTTGCCGTTGGTTGCAGAGAAGAGGGAGTGGGAGAGAGTGCTCGGGGTTTAGCTCGGGTTTGCGGTGGCTTCTGGGCAACGCCAGGGCACTGGTCTTTGCCGGGAGCCGTTGCCGAAGATGAACTAAGTGAATGCCTGAGCTTGAGACGTTAGTTTTAGTCGCATCATGGCTGTCGCCAGGACCCGTCTCCACCAACCAGCGTCGCGCAACCCATGCTCTACTCTGCTCTAACCATTTTGCAGACTCGCCGTTCGTCGGAGTTGGAACATGGAAGACCGAAAGCTTCGCTGTCGAGGTGTGACATCTTGGCTGATGATTTAGACGGACAGGAATTTGCATAATTGGTTGGCCGTAGTTCCTTGCTACTGACTCATTTATTTATTTACATTTATTTATTTATTCATTCATCTATATAATTCTCTTGGGTGCTCTGCGCTCTAGGTAAGCAACGGGCCATTTCCTTGTTCGCCTTTCGCGGACTTTACTGAGCAGGCTTCTAGACTTTTGGCGGAACTGCAAACTCTACGCCAGCCGCTTGTTAGATAGGTAGTGGACGATTGGACACGGAAAACCGGGTTCCGACTTACCCATGGCCGTCCAACCCGCAGAAGCCCCTGATCACGGGTACGGGTCTTCTGATGGAGTAGTAGCCACCGGAGCTGTTGCCCAGCCTCGGCCAACGATCTCATCTGCAGAGGTAGAGGCAGTAGCAGGTATCAAGAATGGCCGTCTAGTACATGACGCTGAAACGGCTCACCACGACGATGATACGGACTCGGACTTGCACAGCAAGCCGCTCCCTTTTTCAAAAGCCCGATGCATCGCTCTTGTCATGACCGTTACAGGAGCTGCGTTCCTCAATGTGGGTACTTCCTTCGTCTTCTTCTTAGATTGTTACGCGGACAACAAAATGTGACTGACACCCTTACTTCCAACCCCCCAGACACTCTCGGCCCAGAGCGTCGTCATCATCATGCCGACCATCGGCCGCGAGCTCGGGATCCCGGAGAGCAGGCTGCAGTGGATCGTGTCGTCCTACTCGCTGACCTTTGGCTGCTTCCTCCTGCTGTGGGGCCGCGTCGCCGACATCTACGGCAAGCGCCTCATCTTCATCGCCGGGTCCGTCTGGGTCACCGCCATGACGGCGGCGAACCCCTTCGTGCCCAACGAGATCGCCTTTAACCTGTTCAGGGGGCTTCACGGGCTGGTAAGGATCGATGCCTTTTTGACAATCATGGAACTCTTTGGGGGGGGAAACATGCTGACTCGTCTGTGTCTTCTTCTAAACCGCAGGGTGCAGCAGCCAACGTGCCAACGGCGATTGGAATCCTCGGCGTCACGTTCCCTCCTGGCAAGGCCAAGAACTACGCCTTCAGCACTTACGGTACGTGATAAATGAACCATGCTCCCCAGCTACAACGGTGGACCGACCCATTGGAACTGACTCTGCCCTCAGCGGCTGGTGCCCCTCTCGGAAGCGTCTTTGGCAACCTCCTCTCTGGCCTCGTCGCCGAGTACGCGAGCTGGAAATGGGTCTTTGGCATCACGGCCATCATGGCGGCCGCCATCTCCGTCGCCGGCATCTTCCTCATCCCGCCTCGACCGCCGTCGGCCCGCCTCAACAAGAACGCGAATGCCTCCATCGACTGGATCGGCGCCGCCTCCATCACCATCGGTCTGATCGCCCTGATGTTCGCCCTCACCGAGGGCAACGTCGTTGGGTGGAGCACTCCGTGGATCCCCGTGCTGCTGGTCGTGTCGGTCCTCATCATCGTCGCCTTTGCCTTTTGGCAGCGGCACCTGGAGAAGAAGTCGGCGAGGCCGCCCCTGATCCGGGTGTCCATATTCCGCAACCTCCGCTTCAGCGCCGTCATGTTGACCATGGCGCTCTTCTTTGCCTCATTCAACAACTTCCTCGTCTTCGCCACCTACTACTACCAGGGCTTCCAGGGCCTGTCGCCGCTTCAGACCATGCTGCGGTTCATCCCCACCGGTGTCGCAGGCTGCATCACGGCCGCCATCGTCGCCCAGCTGCTGTCGCGCATCCCGACCTTCTACATCATCGTCTGTGGGACGCTGGCGGCTGCCGTGTCGTCGCTGCTGTTCGCCGTGCCCATCCCGCCGTCCACGTCGTACTTTGCCTGGGGCTTGCCGGCCATGGTGCTTTCCGTGGTGGGCGCGGACACCATCTGGCCCTGCCTGACCCTCTTCACGTCCCAGGCGCTGCGTCCGGAGGACCAGGCCGTCGGCGGAGCCCTCATCAACGCCATGGGCCAGTTCGGCCGGGCCATTGGCCTTGCGGTGAGCACGGCCGCGCAGACGGCGGTCATGGCGGATGGGCGGAACGTGGCGATTGAGGACGTCGGCGCTGTTGTTGTCGGGGAGGAAGCCACGCTTCAGGGCATCAGAGCCGGAAGCTGGGTGAATTTCGGTGCCGGCGTCGGAGCATTGCTCGTTGTGTTGCTGGTGCTGAGGAGCAACGAAATCATTGGCAGGGCCAAGGCAGCCACGTCAAGTCGCGAGGCCAGGGAGGAGCTTGTCCAGGCAGAAGAAAAGCAGACAACAGAACAGCCAGCTAAAGCATGAAGTCGGCTTCGAGGAAATCCGTGCGAGCGGAGGATGATAATCTTGGTTTTCAGAACTGATCTTTTTCGTCATGAAGCTGATTACGATTGTGATACGAAGCATGACCCGACGACAAGTCGTCTGAAACAGCAGTACAAATTAGCAGGTACCGTATATAAGCGCACACATACACGAGACTATAGGAGGCTGTGTTATTTAAAGCTCTTACGTTATAATACTTAGTCTATCATGAACAGAAAATTATCAACCCGGAGATGACCAAAGTGCTTTACTAGAACTCGTGTAGAGCTCGGCCCGTAGCGCCGCTGCACGGGGCGGATCATGACGGGTGTTGATACAACAATACCTTGCACACAACGGTGCTCATATTAGTTATGACCAAATGGTGATCCTACAAACACATGCAGACCGAAGGATACTTTACGCATAAAATGCCACAAGAATAAACGTCGATTCGGCATGTGCAGCCCAGTGGGCGGATAACAATGACCAGAACGGCAAGGCGCAGGACGGGCCGAGCCGCGGCATTCCAACTCGGAACATGCGTCAGATACAACATTGCGAACCGGCCATACAGTGCTGATATGATGCTGCGCCCAAGAAAACCACAACCTTTGTAGAGACATGTGTAGTACTGTGGTAGAATAGATATGTAATTAGTAGCTTTGGTAAATATTTATACGATACTCTCATATGCCAGGTCATAAAATCAGTAGACTCCAAACAAAATATGGGTTTCCGCTCCTTTCCCCCACAGTCCATGTTCTTCTACTGGGTATCATAATTACCAGAGACTCCTCAAACGCCGAGAAAATGCAGTTGACAAATCCGCTTTGCCGCCTCGGACGATGCTGCTGGAACCCTTGGCGGATTCCTCCAGCTCTTCCTCATACTCAGCACCCGGCGCATCCTCCTCGTCACGCGCCATCTTCTTCAGCTTCTCCCAGATGACGGGGTCTTGCTCGAGCTCTTGCCAAACCTCAAGCTCCAGGTCCTCCGCGTTGCTGCTCCCGACGCTTCCATTCCCCCTCCAACTCGGCCACTTCCACAGGCCCGCGATGATCAGCTTTCGCTTGACGGCCTTGGCCACAATCTCCAAGAGGCCAATGATGCCCAGGACGATGAACAAGGTGGCCCACCAGAGGGCGTCTTTCCCCCAAAGCTCAGTGAACGAGTTGCGAATGTTGTACGTTCCGGATGGCCTGGCGTTATACACGCCATCCAAGAAGGAAAGCCACGCAAACCAACCAATTGTCGTTACAAAGAATGACCCCATCACGATGGATGACTTGTAATGGGTTTCGAAAATGCTTTCCAATAGTTAGTAATATGTTCCTTCTCTCCCCAAAACACCAGCATCACTTACAATAACTTCCAATTGATCCAGAGCACGCCGGTTGTAAAGGCGAGCGTGCCGAGTGCGTAGATACCAGGATCACGAGCGCCTGGCACAGTCCAACCATAACCACCCCAGACGCCGTACCACGCAATAAGACCTTCGGCTGCTCCAAGGAACATCCAACGTAAGAATTTCCAGAAGTTGAGGCCCATGTTGCGCTGCCCGTACACATACAGCTCGGGAACGGCTAGTAGTGTTTCTGCGCGTAGATCTTGCTCCCAGATACCCATGCAAATGCAGCAAAGACTAGTAAAGAGAGTGTTGAAGACAGTCAAGCTGGTAGCCTCGTACAGAGAGGTGCCAGTATATCCGTTGTATCTTTGAAAAGCGGCCGTCGGCAGGTAAAAGAACATCTCCTTCCAGAAAGTGCAAAGGATGAACTTGGCGGTGCGCACATAGTTCCACCGTCCATGTACAAGCAGAAGCCGCTGCAGGAAGCGGAACTGTGCAATCGAATAGTCGGCCACGCGAGCGGCCTGAAGACCCTCCTTGCCCGAGAGTCCAATACCAACGTGACTCGCCTGGATCATGGCAAGGTCATTGGCACCGTCGCCAATTGCCAACGTGATTCCCTGTTTCCGTGCAGCTCGTGACGATCTCAGATGGGACCGCACTGTCGTGACAAGCAAGGCCTTCTGTGCAGGCGATGCTCTGCAGCAGATAACCGAGTCGACCTGAGTCATGACCGCATAAAACTGCTTCGAAAGAGTTTGCGATTTTTCGACGACGCCCAGGGTTTGTCCATCGATAACCACCACGCTATGAGCGGACCCTGCCTGCAACTCCTCGGCCACGGCGGTGAGTTGGGTGCTCAAGGATCCCTTCTCCACATCGAGGACGAAGAGATCTGAGCCAGGTCGACACAGAGTCGCCGAGTGAGCAATGTTGATGGCGGTTTCTCTCTTGTCGCCAGTGAGCATCCAAATCTTAATATTGGCCCTTCGCAACCTCGAGATTGTTTCGGGGACGCCCTTTTGGAGTTTGTCCTCGATTGCACTGGCGCCAATCAGCTCGAAAGACTGCTCAATCATTTCTCCGGCTGCCTCAATCATTTCCTGCCGGTTGACAATGCTAGTTGTCGCCTCGTTGTACAGCTTCTTCCACGTAGTGTATTCCTGGTGCGGAATGAACCTCTGTGCAAACATGAGTGTCCGCAAGCCCTCCTTAGCAAAGTCATCCAAGTGCTTGAAACATTTGGAGAAAACTTCTGATTCGTTCGCTAGAGAGGGATCGTCCAAGAAGCTCAGATGGGAGGGCAGCGGTTCGGCATAAAGCGTCGGGCCACCAAGAAACTGGCTGCGCGAGACGTCAAAGGAGAGGCCGCGGCTGTTCATACCACCCCGAGGCCTCTCTGTGGAGCGCCGTGCGAGCTGGCTGACCTCAAAGGAGTGGCTTCGTATAGCTGATGGGCGAAGACCAGGGCTTCGGCTTCGCGCAAAGCTGGGGTTTCGGCGCATGTTCAAGCTTGGTCTTCCGCCGAAGCTGTTCCGTGGTTCCTGTTGTTCACTGCGTCGATACATTTCTCGCTCCAGGTCCGCACTTTGCCGCACCTCATTCGCCTTCTGCATTGCCAGAGATGACAGCTTGAGTCGGGGTAGAATGGCGGAGTCAGCTCCCTTACAAATGACCGAGATGCGACCATCGGGATATCGCACGATAATCGACATTCTCTTTCGTATGCTGCTGAATTCGATGATATCCAGAATGTCGAATTTGAGAAGCTCGGTTGCGCCGTTCGCTTGGGTAGTTTGTATGGTGATGGACTGCGAATTCCTCTGTACAACAGAATAGCCCAGTTCTTGGGCTGCCTTGACCAACGCAAGCTCATCTGGCGACGCTGCCTGGTACTCAAGCTTCCCGTCCCGAAGCTCAGGAAGACAGGAGTGGCACAAAGCCATGGCAAGGACGTAATCCTTCGCCATTCGAGAGAAAGGGGAGTCGGGGCGCAGTCTGAGGTATTCGGACATGTCAGATGTGTCAAATTCTGGCTGTACATGGTCTGGGCGAGCAGCGGATCGCCATTGGGACGAAGATCTCCTGCCCCCCGTCGGCGAAATTGGAGACAGCGGAATTTCAACCGGTTCAGCGAGTTCCTCTTGAATGACAATGTTCGTTGGTTCGGGTTTGTACAGCGAATTTTCGGTGCTCAGAGGCTCTTCGTTGGTCTTAACCTCGACAAGACTTGCGGCCTGATCAGCTGTCTGCTGCTCCAAGTCTGGCTGATGGAGCCACACAGTCCCAGCAACACTGATCTTGCGGAACTTCATGTCGTTGTCGGTCAAGGTGCCGGTCTTGTCGGAAAAGACGTAGCCAACCTGGCCTAGATTCTCGAGAATTGTGTTCGTGTTACATCGCGCAGGCGTGTCCGTCTCTTCGTCGTACATTTCGAGGTCCGAGTTCAGCATCAGCAGTTGGCCGATCTTGACAATCTCCAAGCTGATGTACAAGGCTAGCGGCACCACGTTGTTGAACATGATGATAAAGGCGATGATGATCCTGTAGAAGGGAACCTTTGCCTGGTCCAGGTACCAGGCGTCACGCTCGTACTCTCGCTGCCACATGACGTAGCCCATGGACACACCGACTGATTGAACGATAACGTAAAAAGCGAGGGCAACAACGATGCGGTTGACAATCTTCTCCAAGGCTGGTTTCTTCGCCATTGGGTGCTTGTTGGAGTTCATTCGAATCTTGCAATCCTCGCCGGTGTTGATGACCAGACCTATGGCACAGTTCGTGTTGCGCAGAATACTGCCTCGATAGATCACTTCGTTGAGAGTCAATGGCACCGATTCCCCATTGATAGACACCCGTCCTTCGAAATTGTAAAGCTCTGCATTCGGATCCTCCACGACGAACTCGGCTTTGCGCCGCGATATTCCTTCAATCGTATCACAGCCCTCGAGCGTAGGCAGGACTTGCTTGCTTTTCAGATTCGTCTCACCGTCCAAAGCCATCGTCTCAATGTACGCCAAGCCGTTCTCGCCATCGCTATGTAGGAGGACAAGATCGGCAGGAACGGGGTCATCTCGCGACAAGCGGACAACGTCGCCAACCTTGATTTGCCGCCATCGAACGGGTACCCAGCGAACTCCTTGAAACTCTTCCTCAGGAAGGGGTGGTGGTGCCGCGGGTATCTTGATATAGAAAGGGTTCCACCGCTGAAGTGGGTTCACTGTCAAAGGCTTGCCGCTATAGTGATCTTCCCGACCAAGTGTGGTGGCGAAGTTCGCGTTTTCCACCACGTCTAGCCGGTGTCGTCTGTAATCATCGTACCCTTCCTTCACTATGGTTAAAAGAACGAAGAAGAGTAGAGGGAGAATGGTGGTGTAGGTGCCTGTGGTGGACAAGCCAGGGATCTATAACATGCATCAGTGAGCAGCGTCTCCTCGCCTTTCTCACAACAACAACATACCATCTGCGGGATACCAATACATAAGAAGTAAAAGTTGGCGACCCTCGTAAACTGGAAGAAGAGCTGCAATGGGACAAAATTGAAGAGGTTATAACGGGCGGAACTTATGGAATTCGAGATGTATGCGTGTCCGCGCTTGGTGTCGACCAGAGGCTCGGTATGCTCAATTGCTAGCGGTACATGCCGCCCATCCTTGGAGGCTACGATATGCTTCCGTCGAAGCAGGGCCTCAACGACAGTCTTCTGGTAAGCATCTTGGGCGGTGTTGCGAATTCGCTGGAGCAGCGGCAGCTTCGTGGGCGCCGAGTCGTCGTGGATGTAGTCCGGCGCAACCTCCGGAGGTGGGCCCTTTTGCGTGGCAGCGGAGCTGGCGTCCGCCATGGTGCCACTAGGATTCGAAGGGGGGGAGGGGAAAAAAAAAGAGCGCGCAACGAGCTCAAGTCGACGACGAGCAAGACATGAATGAAAACCGAGTGAAAGTGAAAACAAGTAGCGAACGAGGGGTTGGGAGTGATGGTGGTGGCCGACAGTCGGAACGCTACGAGCTCATCGCACGTCCACTAACGTTAAGCCAGCGCGCGCAGAACCCGTCGAGTCAGTTGTACAAAGGAGCTGGCGCCCGTGGATACGCATACGCAAGACAACAAGATAGGCGACGTCAGGATTAACTGGGTATAACGAATGTGATCGGCACGTCGGCGCGTATGGAACACACATCAGCGGGCCAGGGCGCCGCTTCAGTAAAATAGACCACAACAGCACAAGCAAAAAAGGGCCAAGGAAATGTCCAAGAGCAGAAGAGTCAAATGAGAATGGAGGAAAGGGAAGAAAAGAAAAGAAAAGAGGGAAAGGAAAACGTGGTCCCCACCTTCGTTTCCGAGACCGATCTACCGATCAGACGCCCAGAACAACTACCGCCGTCATGGATGTACGCTGCCCATCCCTCTGACTCAGGAGGACAATAGGGAGGGTCGACAAGCAGGGAACAATGCCCAGCGAGAATCCCGCTTTGGGGTGACCAGTCAGCATCAGCAGCAGCAGCAGCAGCACTGTCGCGCTCGCCCACGGCTGGGTTGGGTGGTGGGTGTCACCGTCACCACACAATGCTCACTCACTTCTCTGCTTGTTAGTCGAAAAAGAGCCGGCGCATCCGCAGCGCATATCCATACCAAACCCATGCTCCGTGGGGCTTTTGGTGCATTAGCGCCCCCAGCGAAACTGGATGAGCTCCTCCGGCCGGGCCCCTAGGCCTGCAAGCTACCGCGCCCATGCATGGAGTTTGTTTGGACGAACAAGGCGAAGGTGGAACGGGCAAAAAAAAAAAAAAAAAAAAAAAAAAAAAGAAGAGAGAAAAAAGCCACATGGGTGTGGATTGTTGCGTGAGACATGACGCCCGGCCCGCATCAAGCTGTCACTACGCTTGCGGCGAGGCAACGGGCAGCGGCTGCCGGTTTGAAGAAGTCAACGAAAAAGGGGCCCAACGTTCTTCTTCTGGTTCCAGCTTGAAGAGGGCGTTCCAAATGCTGCCGGAACCAAGTAGTTGGTGGTTATCCCAAGGGTCTGGTTCATTCCATTCCATTCCATCCAGAGAGC
>PXOD01000797.1:0-25219 GCA_003012165.1 Paramyrothecium roridum
GAGAAGAATTGTATTTTGTAGTCTGGTTTATTTTGCTCACCACTTGCCGGTTTTATGCATCGGACATTCCGTGTCATGATATAAATGACTGATCAACCCGCATGCGACATCGACGTATGGCCTATGACATTGTCAAGGCAAATAGTAATGGCACCTCAGCTGTGCGGTCTCATTGTAGCTAGTTTAGCTCTGGTCGCAAGTGGATGACTTTTAGGTCCAGATGCAGAGAAGTCGTAGGCCAACAAAGCTCGTGGATGAAGTGGGCAATCACTCAGACGACCCTTTTCTGGATGCCTTCTTGGCGCTGTTGAACTTCTTGTCCCTCACCCGGGATGCATGGAACTTCTTCTCGCTGCAAGGTGTTTTAGTGCCATGGTGTATCTGCTCGCCCTCAGATCAATGCTTACATTTCCTGGTGCTTCGTCTTCTTCTCGCCACTCGTCTCACTTGGAACGTTCTCACGATATATGCGCACAATCTCGTCGACTAGCTTCTGGCGGTTCTCGTCCGTGTTGCTAGTTCGAGACCTGTGCGTCTGAGCATGAAACGTGAGAGAGTCGTTGTTTGCTGTGTAATATTTCGATGACCGGATTGCGCCATGTAGAGCAGATGGCATGATCGACGTCAGCTCCCTGACGGAGTATGTCGTAATGGCCTTGGTCTCGGTCCTGTAATCCATTCAGCCACGCGTATTCGATGGGCGCAGGAGGCTACACACTTATTTACATGTTGTCCTCCGGGTCCACTCGAACGAGCATACGATGTGTCACCTTTAGGGAGGCGAGCTTGGTCAAATGCTTTATACCACGTGCGAGCCTCAGTCAAGGCATCTTGGTCGTATTTAGCGTCGAAAGCTTCATATCGCTTGAGCCTTACTGCCGAAAACGACGGATATGCTGCTACCCGCAATGGTGACGAACGAAAGATTGGTCTCGTAGCAATTTGAGATGACATCAACATTCCTGGAATGCAGATAGCAAGTGAGCCAAGACAGAGCTATGGGTACCTGATGAGTGCTGTCTTCAGCGTCTTAGGAATAAACGCATGTAAGTTGTGTCACTCAGCACAAGGGCAAGATACAAGGAAGTCGAGAAATCGGATTTGCAGTGGCAGCTGCCGGTACAGCTGCCGTCAGTTGCCCACTTGGCTGCGTCTTTCCTGCCACCTCGAGGTATTTCGTCCCGAGGTGCATTCTCACCTTACCCAATGTGGGTTAGTGCCCGCCGAGTCTTCGAGCTTGGTCCAGCCTTGCCATTCCGCCATTTCTTCTGCGCAAAGCCTCGAACTTTCGTAATTGCACGATTATTCCATTTTACGCCATAAACAGCACGCGAGCTTTGTTTATCCAAAGCTCGGCCTCGCCCATTCGCGAAACCGAAGAGCCTGTTCTGTACCTTCTTTCGACCTAAGAGGCCTCGAAGTGAAGATTCATCACAGACACCTCTCCCTCCTTCACCTTTCAACGTCACCCGTCCCCGTCTTACTGCTAGATGCTGGTAGTCGATCGAGATTTACCCGAGCCCAATTTTCGCCAACCAACATTGCCTCACCGAAACCTCGCAGCCCAGTGAACAGCCGAGAACAGACCCGTCCCCTCCACAGCCCTGTCCTCCTACTCGCCCACCACTGCGTCGCCTCCCGTGCGCCTACGCTTACCACTACCACCCCATCCACCCTTTCTGCCCGCTCTAGACGCTTCTCCATCAAATCCTAGCTTCATGCCAGAGTCCGAAGCCCAACTTCAGGCTACCGCCAACCTCTCTCCCATCTCCCCCTCCCCAGTCCACACGGCCGCTTCGCAAGTGGTGCCTGCGCTCCAGGACACCGTCGATACGATCGACGCCATGGTCGCTGCCGCCATTGGACCCAACGGCATGGCTGACTTTCCTAATGCTGTCGTCGACTCCGCCATGGATAATGGTGAAAACGATGATGTCGTAGATGATGACAGCTTCGACGATGCGTATGCCGAAGAAGAGACCACAATCGAGCCTACCGCGGGCCCTTCCCAAGAGCAGGTTGACAGCAATGACGATTATGCCAAGACATTTGACTCGCCCATCGGACCAGAGGAGGGTGAAGGAAGCGAAGATGTTCCGCAAGATGTATCCTCGTTACCTCGAGAATCCAACGATATTACTTTAGCACCCGATCACTTGACTAGTCGCCCAGCGGACGCCTCTCATGCCGCCTATGAACCGTCTTCGGCGCTTCAAGGCGCCGGTGGCCTGAATGCCGCCCATTCTGAGCAAGTTGCGCAGTCTCTAGCGCAAAACACCGCGCGATCCAGCGATCCGCAGCATCGCGAAAACCAGGCTGCATCCTCTGATTCCACAGTCCAACCCGCACCCAGCCTGTCCGAGCCTCAGGACCCCTCAGCTGATATCCAGCAACTCGTGGCCGATCTCACCTCCCAAGCCCATGAACCCATCTCAACCCTTGAACCCTCTGTTTCCAATTCCGCGCAGCCAGAGGCCGCTGCTGGCCCCAGCTCTCTGCCTAGCTCCGCATTGCCATCCTCCTCTACCCTGCCACCACGGCCTCCTCTGCCGCATTCCGCATCCAACTCGTATGCTTCGCAACACCACCCACCAGGATCCTCTGCCAGTGTCACGGCCAGCGTTGCGCCGCCCACGCCTGGCCAGCCATCCACTTATGTCATCGCGGGTGCTCCCGGCACCACCACGGATGCCATGGGCAGCTTGCTACCGCCTCCTGGAACAGCCTTGAATGCGCCGGCTGCTGTTACCTCCTTAAACCCCCCACCTTACCCATCTGCCGCCCCTGGATACTCTAATGAACAGCCTCAGGATGCTGATTTCCAGCACGAGTGGGATCAGTTTATGACCGATGAAAGGCAATACATGTCAGAGGCCAAATGGGACCGCTTCCCTGAAGGTTCTCGTATCTTTATTGGTAAATCATGAACTGCACTCGCTCCTCCCATCAGTAACTTACATTGCTCTCCAGGTAATCTTTCGAGCGACAAAGTTTCTAAGCGTGATGTCTTTGACTTGTTCCATCGCTTTGGCCGATTGGCTCAAATTTCTCTAAAGTCAGCCTATGGTTTCGTGCAATATCACACTGTCGATGAAGGCCGCCGGGCTTTGGAGAATCTGCAGGGAATTGAAATCAAGGGACGGAGGATTCGTAAGTCGAGCCAAGTCTTTTTCTCGAAGCCCGGCGAAGACTCACAATTATCAGACCTAGAAATTTCTCGAGTTCAAGACAAGTCAAAGAAAGACCGAGGCCGAAGCCCCGACCGCGATCGTGGCCGCGGACGCGACGGAGGTCGTAGAAACGAGGGCAACCGGCACAACCAGCACAACCAGCAAAATCGTGATGATTATAGACCAGGTCGCAACCACTCGCCCCGCCGCAGCTCCGACGTCCATCGCGATGATGGCTATGGACGAGACAGGGGATATTACGAGGCAGAACGAGGACGCAGGCGCTCGCAGTCACCTGGAGTTCGTCGCAACGACAATGATTCTTACCGGAGGCGTAGTCCTAGCCCCTACGGACATTCAAGAAGCAACAGCGAGCTCGACCTTCCACGCCGATACGGTTCAGATGTTCCAGACGTTCAGATCATATTACAACCAGACGTCAATCGTGACTTTGTGGCCTGGGTCGAGGGGGCGTTCAAGAACAAAAACCTCAAAACCGAGGTCATGTATTTGCATCCTCGCTTTCCTAAGGAGCAAGTCATTCAAAGACAAGCTGCCGAAGGTGTCCACGCTGTCGTGGACCTGGATCTCCGCGCACAGAACCTTGGAAGAATACCCGTGCAGGCGTTTGATCGGTCTGCAGGCATCAGCAATGTTCGATTTGATCAGTACGTCGATCTGGATCCGAGCACCGCAGCCGAGGTTATCCTCCGTGCTAAGGCTTCCGGCGCGGCTCAGTACGCTCAGTCATACATGGCTGGAAACAATTATTCGCAGCCCTATGGTTCTCAGCCGCCATCTCGTGGTACAAGCTATCCCCCACCCCAACAACCAGCTAGTTACGCACCTCAGCAGCCCCCAGCTGCTGCTGCCGCGGAAATTGCGAACCTTATCGGACAGGTTGATGGGGCGACGTTGCAACGTCTACTGGCTTCGTTCCAAGGGTCATCATCGGGGGTAATGCCAGGAGCCCCTACGGGACATATGCACGGTGGAGTCAATCCTGGACCAAGCCCAGCTAACCCACAGGTTGATATCCAGGCCATCCTCGGCAGTCTGAACAGTAACACTCCCAGCCAGCAGCCTGCCGCAAGTCACCCACAGTATGCAGCACCGTATGGCAATGCTCAACCTCCCTCCCATGGCGCCATGCCACAGGCACATGGAGGAACTGGCGATGCAGCAGCCCAAGTTCAGAACATTATGGCTCAGCTTGCACGTTACAGACAGTAGCGACCAAACCGTTCTATGTTTGGTTGCGTATAAAATAGACTCCGTTATGTATGGCGATCTGCAAATGTCCTGAATTCATGACCACATCAGCGTCATGAGGAAGCACACCAGCGGGATGGCGTTAATTTGAAATTGATGATATCAGATAGATGCCCTTGATTTTAGCCCTTGCGGTGCGAAAACACGAATACAGAATAGGTTGAATTACTGAATGCCAACACGTGCCGCGTCTGCAGAGATCTGTTCAATCCTTGAACTATGCCAGGGTTTGAGAGCACGGATAGGATGCCATGAGTTTATGCCTACGCAGCAGGTAGTGAGCAAAATGAACCAGATTGCAAGATATAATTCTTTAATATTAGTAGAAAAAATCTTAAAATAAATTTCTGGTTTATTAAAAATATTTTTAAAAAAATTTATTATTATTGAAAATTCTTAATATATTTCTTATTATTATTATATCAAAAGTATAATATAAATGAGCAATTATTATCTAAAATAGAATCTATTAATAGGTTGGTAGTTTTATAGTCCTGGTGTTTTACTAACCGCTTGGCGGCCCCAGCAAGGTCAACTTGTAAAAGGAGCCGAACCGACTCATTCCTGACAGGGCCATGGCCAATAGAACTGACTAGATCTTATCCAGAATGAATTGGTATTGACGCCTGGTCTGTGATCCCAATAATATATAATCAAGATATGTACAGGAGAACACATGATATGTACAACAGGTTAGAACTATGTTATGCCGAAAAAGCATTCATAGTGATCGTCCGTTCTCTATAGTCCAAAATGCTCGTTGTGCCACCAGACGGTCCGGCCTTTCATAACCCACGGTCTCACAGCCGCCCTCACATCTCTTGACATTTCTGTAGGACCACAGACCAGCACTGCAACAGTTTCATCGATGCTGTGCCTGAATGCGGCGTCAATGATTTTATCAAAGTCTGGTCGCTTACGGTTGTGCTGCGAGGTGTAGAGGTTGCGGCGGCGGTCGCGGTACATGGGGCTCATCTCGACGGCACCATCTGGGGCGGGTGCTGCATCGGTCTCATCAGGATCGCCTGCGACATTCACATCACCAGTGAGGAAAAGCTCGACATGCTCGTCGTTGAGAACGCTTTGGCCGTTGGGACTGGAGGCGAGGGCCCACGTAGCATCGCCGGCGGTACGGATGGCCCAGATCAATTGGACCTTGGCGAAGGGATGATCGTGCAGGAGAGCGTGGTAAATTGGCAGCGCGAAGGTGGCTCCGACGCCGCCAGCAAAGAGGATGATGCGATTGGCATGCGATCCAATGTCGTGTACGAAGTTGGCGGCGGTCCCGTACGGTCCCTCGATGCCCAGGGGGATCTTGAGTGCCGGGTCGGGCGATGATGAGGAAGATGCGAAGTGAGCGAGGAACTTCGAGGCTGGGCCATTTCTCATGCGTGCCACAAGGGTGATGTCGCTATCCCCCTCACTTACCGAAGCCACAGTGAATGGGTTGTAGAGAAACTCGAAAGCGACTGACTTTGAGGGAGGGTATGAAGAGGACCGGGCGGCTGCTGGGATGCTGAGGTAGATGTGAGATCCAGGACGTGCGCGGAAGAGGTTGGCCTTGAATGGCGGAAGCGAAGCGGATACTTTGAGCAGGTTGGTGCCCGGAATGGCTTCGATAGAAGACGGTGCGGTCACCGTCCTGGCCTTGCGTACAATGAGATCGACAATGAAGGCTCCGACGGCCTCAATGACGTAAAACCTGCTAGATGTGGCGTGGTACAGGAGCAGAGCCGGTACCGCAAAGGCGACAACCAAATGAGTGATGAAGAACAGACGGTACGACATGGCTCTTGCCTGGGCCATGGATGTTCCGTTGAGGATGTTGAGGGCAGTCCCGGCAAGAACGCCGGCGAAGGGAACAGGGGAGAAAACGCGCTTCATGAATACGCCCTTCAGGAAGAAGAAGTTGAAGTACAGGGTGAGGTGAAGGACAAAGAAGGCGAAGATGATGCGGCCGAGGACGCGGTGGTAACGATTGACGACCTCATGCGAGGAGCGGAAGGCCCAGGCGTAGGGATTCAGGGACTTGAGAGACAAGAAGTACTGGATGGGCATCTGGGAGGTGGCAATGATGCCGAAGCGTCTGGCAAGGTGTATATAGTCTGTACAGCTGGTCAGTTGCATATTGGTGGAATGAGAGCAGCGTGAGCCTCAAGTCTTACCTGTGCCCGTGCCCACAAAGCAAAGCACCAGAAGCCAAGCTGTCCAAGCCGAGCCAATGATCCATTGATCCCGCTGGCCCCAGGTATCGCCGGCGATCCGGACGTCGTCCCCGAACCACCAAACGATCCTCCTCCAGCGGGCGCTGAGCTCGCCGGGGTAACTCTGACGCTGGGCCTTGACGGCCGGTGAGCGCGGGACGGCCTCGTACGCGCCCTGCCCATCAGGCGCGGCTGTCCGGGAGCTAGTGACGCGGCGGAAGAGGCGGACGGCCAGACGACCGAAGACGACGGCGAGGATGGGCAGCAGGGCGGTCCAATGGGCGATGCTCGCGTAGAAGCTGAGGATCTCGTGACGGACGTGCCGCTCCTCCTTGGAGAGGGTGACGAAGTGGTACGGCCAGCCCATGGTGAGAGGTACGGAAAGGCGGTGAGGCGAGCAGTCGTGAAAAGAGGAGAGATTTACCAGTTCACGGTGGCTTGGTCCCCTACAGATAATCCGTTGCCGGGGATGAGGAGGCCACACAGGCGGCGGGCCACGTCGCAGCTTGGATGAACGGGAAGATGGAATGAATGATTGAACGATGCTTCAGGAAACGAAGGGACGCTCTACGGCAGCGGCTACGACTGCGAAGACAGATACTCCGACGTAAGGTACACTATGCTTTGGACAAGACAAGTTGCAATGAGGGGTGATGATTGTAGCTAAAGCAACGCAGCACGTTCGTATTTCGGGAACTCGCCCGTTGAATCAATACGCGGCGCACAGGCCAGAGAAGCTCACCTTTTGGGACGAAAATCTTCAGGGGTTCTCGGACGCTGGGGGGGTGCTGTGGATAGCGTTTGCAAGGACAGACTACGGGGGGCGTAGCGGGGTCACTAGTGGCTGTAGTGGGCGCCACCAGGGGCCCAGGTCAGGTACGCTGAACGCCCGGAAGCAAGGGCCGAATCATAGGCAGTGGATTTGATATACACTGTCAAGTGGGTAGCAAAAATGGGCACCACACAACTTTCATCAGTGATTACTCGAGCTCTTGGAATGAAAGAATTCTGAGAAAATCCCAATAATAACCTGCTAAGTAAGAGCTATTTACTTGATATTTTTCTAACTTTATTCTCCCTAGATGTAGTATAGAAACTAATCAAGGAATATGCTACTTACTGTCCTATCTGGTAGGGGGTTTCTGGCTTTGCGGTGCCTTTTTTTTTTTTTGGTTACCCACTTGGACACTGTGCATCATGGTGTGCTGACATCGATGCCATTATTCAAAAAGCTTCCTTGACTTGCAGTGGGTGTCTATCAATATCAAGATGTTAAGGAAAAGAGAGCGTGAAAATGCGAGGTGTCAAGAAACCAAGACCTTCCATCTACACAACCTACTGTACCTATGAGGGGTCGATGAGATGCGTCCTATAATGGAAGAGAGCTCGGACAACAAGGCCTTTTGCGGTAGCATACAAGAGATGGTGATATTTCCGAGGGGAAGCTGAGGAGTTAATGTATACGCGAAACACACCTGCGTAGCGTCGGTACGGACCGCTGTGCGCAAGGCATCGAGAGATGCCGTGCTGGGTGCCCTCGCGCACCTCCGAAGTTTTACGCCGGGCCAGGTGGCCACGAGTGCCGGGGGAGGCGCACAGCCGAAAGCCGGTTCTTAAAATGAACGCTGCCGAGTGGAGAGCTGCATCATCGTAACGTATCGTATCACTGAGGGGAAGTGAATGGAGGGGCCCAGAGTGCAACCCTGCCCGGTGGTTTTTTCTGGAGGTCGAGGAGCTCAGACGCAGTGCGCCGCGCAGGTGGGAGGAAGAGTTGGGAGTTGGACGGACGAATCGCACCCGACCCGGGAGGGTTTCGTACATGGATCCGGGCACGTGGCAAGCGTGAAAGATGGCCTTAGTGGCAATCCTCTGCCCTACAGTTTGGCGAGTTGGTGAACCTTGCTGGCGCTTAAATTATTATTTTAGTAAAGTCCAGTCAACCCTATTGCAGGTTAGCTCTAGGAACACTCAAGCGATCTGTATGACTTGACTCAATCGAAAAGATCAAACTCATTGATGCTTCGCCTCTTGTTGGTCGAGCCTCTCCCCTGTGCCTTGCCTTGCTTAGCTCTACTTTGCTCTGCACCCCGGTCTCGCTAAAGGGGATGCCAGAGAAACAGGTCGGGCCTTATCGTGGAGCCTTACCCGAGTTACGGGTACACTGGGTGGGTCGGCTACGGAGCTCAACATCCAAGGCAACCCAGCACACTGCAGGACAGCTTTTTGCGGGTTCATCAAGGTTGCATGGCGGTTCTTGGTCGGGTTCAAAGACGAGACAAGGACAAGAGTCGCATGCACAACGAACGGGATGTTTCTCTTTTTTGTTGACAGCTCTCCGACCCCACCTACCGAAATCCTTTGGGCGTCGTCGGGAGCGGTGAGGACGGCACACGACAAGACAAGACGTAAGAGGATAGTGACCGACGACCCGTGTGTGACGTCTTGGGTGCTAAGCGTGCCGCCTGAAAGTTCCCATAATGACCGACTTTTTCGGAGGAACGTCTGGTAGGTCGGCTAGATTCTCTTTTCCAAGAATGTATTCAATGTACTGTATTGCAAACGGGTATGCCCCTTGGTAAAGGCAGGGCGTGGTCTCGATGAACCCATGTCTCATCTCATGCCTTGTCGCAGAAACAGGATGCGTGAATTAGACCAAGAGAAAGAACGAAAAAAAACGGCAAAAAGAAAGAGGAAAAAAGGCATGACTCGGTCGACCAGGGAGGGGCAGGGTTCCTCACTGATCCGCCTGGACCCGATTGTGAGCGGCATCTGGCGGTTTTGGCGAAGGCTGTTGTTGGACCCTGAGTGAAAATCCAACCAGCATCATATTTACCTTCGCGACTGAGGTTGAGGTACCATGCAGCAGTAAAGTGAAATAGAAAGAAAAGGGAAAAAAACCGAAAGATACCTCGCCTCGCAGGCCATTGTCGCTGTGGCGAGCGAGTACCCTCCGACCCCTCCAAAACAGCCTATACAGCTCTAGCGCGTTGCTGCTGCAGCGGTTTTCTGCCCCGCGTTGCCTCTTACGGTACTAGCAGCTACCCCGCCGGCCGATTTCGCCCATCCCACGTCCACTCACTTCCTCCCCCCCCGCCACACTCCAAAAGACTCACATCGTCCCGCAGCCGGCTTGAGTTTTTCTAGCTTCTCTGTCCCGCCAAAGAAAACCCAATTTTTTTCCTCTCTCTCTCTCTCACTCCCTTCTTTCTCTTTTCTCTTCATCCCTCTCTTAACCCGCCACTCTTCCCATCCAAGTTTCTTGGACTGCTCCTCTTAGACCTTCATCCTACTACACAATACATCCATTGGATCTTGTCCATCCATACCATCACAATGGCTACCAACGGTGCTCCCCAGGCAGACTATGCTCTGTCCAACACCCACAAGGAGGTATGTTTCCCGGCTCTCGCTCATTGATAACAATCCCATCTCAGATGCTAATGTTCATGTCCCTCTAGATGCTCCAGAAGTCTCTTATCGACACTGACTCTGAGGTTGCTGAGATCATGGTATGCAATCCCTCCGCCGTCGTGCTGCCCATCATCCCCCTCTCGCGAGATGATGCCTGCTGCTTGCCATAGCTAGCCAATTGACCACCTATACTGACAATTCCGCTCCAGAAAGCCGAGATCCAGCGTCAGCGCGAGTCCGTCGTGCTCATTGCCTCCGAGAACATCACCTCCCGTGCCGTCTTCGATGCCCTCGGCTCTCCCATGTCCAACAAGTACTCCGAGGGTTACCCCGGTGCTCGCTACTACGGTGGCAACCAGCACATTGACCAGATTGAGACCCTCTGCCAGCGTCGTGCTCTCGAGACCTTCCACGCTGACCCCGAGAAGTGGGGTGTCAACGTTCAGTGCCTCAGTGGAAGCCCTGCCAACCTGCAGGTCTACCAGGCTATCATGCCTCCTCACGGCCGTCTCATGGGTCTCGACCTCCCCCACGGTGGCCACTTGAGCCACGGTTACCAGACCCCCCAGCGCAAGTGAGTATTCCTCTTGCAGACACGGTTTGATCCTCTGAATCGGCTGTCTAACATCCATCCCTAGGATCTCTGCCGTCTCCACCTACTTCGAGACCATGCCCTACCGAGTCAACCTTGAGACTGGCATCATTGACTACGATCAGCTCGAGAAGAACGTCCAGCTCTACCGCCCCAAGGTTCTTGTTGCCGGTACTTCTGCCTACTGCCGCCTCATCGACTACGCCCGCATGCGCAAGATCGCTGACACCGTCGGTGCTTACCTTGTTGTCGACATGGCCCACATCTCCGGTCTCATTGCCGCCGAGGTCATTCCTTCCCCCTTCCCCCACGCCGACATCGTTACCACCACCACCCACAAGTCTCTCCGTGGCCCTCGTGGTGCCATGATTTTCTTCCGCAAGGGCGTCCGCTCCACCGACCCCAAGACTGGCAAGGAGACTCACTACGACCTCGAGAACCCCATCAACTTCTCCGTCTTCCCCGGTCACCAGGGTGGCCCCCACAACCACACCATCACCGCCCTGGCCGTTGCCCTGAAGCAGGCTCAGTCCGATGACTTCAAGGCCTACCAGAAGCTGGTCGTGGCTAACGCCAAGGCTATTGAGAACAAGTTCAAGGAGCTTGGCCACAAGCTCGTCGCCGACGGCACCGACAGCCACATGGTCCTCCTCGACCTTCGCCAGCACAACCTTGACGGTGCTCGTGTTGAGGCCGTCCTTGAGGCCATCAACATCGCCTGCAACAAGAACGCCATCCCCGGCGACAAGAGCGCCTTGACCCCTTGCGGTATCCGTATCGGAACCCCTGCCATGAGCAGCCGTGGTCTCGGTGAGAAGGACTTTGAGCGCATCGCTGTCTACATCGACGAGAGCATCAAGCTCTGCAAGGAGATCCAGTCCAGCCTGCCCAAGGAGGCTAACAAGCTCAAGGACTTCAAGGCCAAGGTCGCCGAGGGCTCCAACGAGAAGATCAACGAGCTCAAGAAGGAGATCTCTGCCTGGGCTAGTGCTTTCCCTCTTCCCGTCGAGGGCTGGCGTCTGGATGCCGGCCTCTAAATGGCTGTCGTCTCAAGAGAGACGCCTCGTGTGTCTGATCAAGCTGGCTACGCCGATGGGTTAATCGATTCAACATAACAGTGTGGAGCCAGCCTGACGAAACGTAGACGCACGGGGCAAATTGCTTACTGTGATGGGATATCTGGGCTGGCGCTTCAAATTTAACATAGAATGTGGCAAACTGGCGGGCGGTTCAACAAGCATATCAGGCGCATTATTTTTCTTTTGCTTTTGCTTTTTCCTTTTTGGTTGTTATGAGAGCTGGTATTCCCCCGAACGGCTGGGTGAAGGGCGGGATTAAAAAAGAGAAAAAGGAGTTTTGGCAGTGTTGGGTTTATGTACTGACTTTGTTAAACTTTGCTTTCTGCGGAGATTCAACCTGCGTGTTTGTATCGGTCTGCTTCAACACCGGCGACCGCCAAATTGGTTATATGAAAGCCCAGTTCTTCAAATATTATGAACACTTTTGCTTGGCATCCACTTGGCCTGTGACTCTCCACGAGAAGCTGTAACTGGACATGGTGATCCGAGAAAGGTAGAGTTGGTCATAGGGGCATGTGCTATTACGACGCTGCAGCGCGCGTTATTTGGTGCTTCCGTTATACTGCTTGAACTCGTCACTCTAGGCCGCGTTGCGTAGATAGAATCAGCCCTTGATTGCATCTCTTAACAGATGGATTACAAGGGAGGTACTGTGGCGCGAAGTCTTTCACAGACTTCTCAGTCTCACCACTGAGAACACCAAGGTCAAAGGTATCGATATCTTGAAGCAATCTGTGATTTTGCCATTGACTCTTGACATGTTTGATGGTAAAGACTAAATCTACGTCTCACCAGGTGGCTAATCTGTCTAGAAGCCTCACTCATTTCGCCATCTCTCATCTCCATCCATCGCAAATCCCATTCCAACGTACAAATCCCTCATGCATTCAACATCTACCCTTCCATTACGACATTTATGCGACTTTGCTCCTCTAGCGATCGACCTCCTGGCCGCCACTCAAACAAGCTCGCTGTTTTTTTCTCTCCCCTCCCTTTCCTCCATCCAAGCATTCTTGGCGGGCGCGGTGCGGACGCAAGAGGGTTATGGTTGTCCTGTGGGCAATGCTTCCAAAAGCGAATCTGCGAATCTTGCTTCTCTCGCAAGGTTTCTCCTGATGAGGCGTGCCGTATCCGACTAATACTTCGGGGGTGTAACTTTTAACTCTTAGCGAATGCTCCAGAGTCTTGGTCCGACGCGACTTCAAAGCTGAAATATGAAAGCCTCTGCAGAGAAACGTGAAACCGTAGCTTGGCAGCAACTTCGAGGCAAACGTAGATGGCAAGATTCGGCTTGCCAAAGAGGAGCAACCAACCCAGCATCAAATCAATAATAAACAAACAGGAAAAGAAGGTAAGGCCAGCCCAAAGTATCACACTAAAAGGGGTATGTCAAATGACGAGGCAAGGTAACCATAAACCAGAACCAGAACTTAGAGGAACAAAGGTAATGTGAATCGTACAGTAGTAGCACAGAAGAAACAAAAGTTGTAGTGAGCTTGCTGCGAGGTTCGAGCTGTCCATATTCCCGACCCAAAAGGCTCCATTTCACAGATTGCCGCCCTGCGTTCAAGGAGGGTGTCAAATGCAAAAAGTGCTCTTTTCCTGCGTCGAAAGATGCCAACCAAAACTGTCAGCAGTGATGTATAAATGTAAATATGCCGTGGATGAATATATACTAAGTGGTCGTTTGAGCGTCGCAGCTATTATGTTATGTTCAGGGGCAGAGCTCGACTCGTCATGGTACAATCATTGGCTCCGGCTACTGAGCAATGCTCTCGGGACTCATCATGCCGATGCCATCGTCCTTGTCAGTCAGACTGGCGCCGTTCTGGCTCTGCATGCTGTCCGTTCGCTCCATACTTGGTGCCAGTGCGAGGACAGCCGGGTTTGGAGCAACGCCATTTGATATGCTGGGCTTCTTCTTCGCAGGCGTGTTATTCGTCGAGCCGCCCTTTTCCGGAGAAGCATTCAGTTTAGCTTCAGCTGCCGCTGCCTCCATCTTTTTCTTCTTCTTGGCAAGAGCCAGTTGTTCCTTCGGGGGGCGCTTCTGAGCGGATATAATCTTGCCGCTAGCACCAAGACGAGGCCGTGGCTTTCTCTGTTTCACCGGAAGATCCTCGTCTTCGATCAGAGGTTGATCACCATTGGCATGCAGCTTCGCAAGGAAGAAGTTCTTAACCAGGCCAATCTGATCTTGAATGTTCTCCTTAGTAACAGGATCGGAAGGTGACAGAGTTTCAAAAAGCTCGGAGCTTGTCTCTCCAGCATTCTGGGTCTGCATCTGATATTGGCTCCTGACTCTGCTTTGAAGGAGATGGAAAGGGACAGCAAATGAATCCAAACCCATCTCCTTGTCAAGACCAAGGGCCTTAAAGCCAAAGAAGTCCTCGCCCAGGTCATCCGCAAAGTCGCCACTCATGAATTGGTCACTGCCATCGTTGAACGCGCCAACACCGTCAGCGCCTGCTTCATTGGCAAGTGCAGGACGTAATAAATCGGTGAGATGCAGCTTCATCCTCTCATGGAGAACAGCAAGTCTGCTGCCAAGTCGATCCACTTCATCCTGGACATAGAAGTCAAGCGAGGGGACGTCATGACCGTTCTCCTCAAGTGTGTGGAGAACAACTTCTTCGGGAGTGAACCGGGGCTGAAATCGAATTCCTTCGGGAGTTTGCACTGTCTTCTTCTCTGACTCGCGGTACACATTGAATGTTCGGACAAGTTTCTGGAAATAGTCTGCAGCTATTCCCGTAAGAGTGTCGACGGCCGAAGGCTGCAATTCTTCAAATCCAGTATGATACAAAATCTTGGCAACGGAGCGCTTGAGAGCATCTTGACACGTATCAGGTGCCATGACAGGCCCGTCATCAGCAATGAAATGCGGCTCGATATCTTGCTCGACAAACGGCTCTATGTTAGATTTGGGAAACTGGTTGGTGTACACCTAGTAACGATGAGATTCACGTATTCCACCCGCTAATTCACTTTGACTTACCTGAGTCTGCACTTGCATCTGTTTGATCACAGAGATCTTTGTCGCAAGTTTTCGAGTTTCTTGAATCTGGTGAATATTGTCGTCCATCTTCTTCGTTAAGCGGCTCTGCGGCGCTGTAAAGGCTCCTGAAGGTACAAGTCGCAAGAACTCTTCGTGATGGTTGATAACTTGGCCGTCATTATCCTCGGTCCATTGCAGTTTCGGGTGAATATCGGGGATATTGCTCAATGAGTTGTAGTAGTCAGGAACGACTTGCTCCTCCTCATCGTCAATTCCATCTGCTAGTGTTTCCGTAGCCTTGACTGTGCCGTCCTTTCCAGTCTCTGCCGGTGCAGTTATTTGTGCATCAGCTGGAGTTGCAAACGATTCGGCTTCTTTCTGGTGTTTTAAGTATCTGCGCATTCCAACCTTATTCCGCAAAAGAGCAGGGGCCTCTACATTCAGCTTCCCATCTTTGAAAAGTTGGAAGCGCTCTTTGGCAATTAGTGCACGGTCCTTCTTGGTTGTTTGCTTCCAAATCTTGTACTCTTCGTCCTCGAAAATCTGTTCAACGGCTTCACCGAAGGCTTGATTTAGCGCCATGCCGTTGAGCGTAGGGCCATCAATATCCATGGCATCGGCATTACTTCCGAGTCCAGATTGCCCGTTGGCTGCACCTGGCGTGATTGACCCTGCGATTGGCGGTGTGGCGAACCCATTGCTTCCGTCGACGGCTTCTGAGCCCTCTCTTCCTGGCTTGCCCAAAAGCCCATTCAACTGCAGCACAGGTTTTTGATCAATGACCGGCGTGTCCTCTTTCTGGTCGCTAGGTGCTTTTCTGGCTTTGCTTGCGCCTTTCGTAGCCGCCTTGCGACCTCGAGATGACATGATGGGTTCATCATCAGAGTCTTCACCGGCGTCATCCTCACCTCCGTTCTGTTTCCGCCTTTCTTCAGCCTCGACTTCTGCTCGTGGCCGAATTGTGAGGTCTGGTATCAGTGGGATAAGTTTCTCGGCTTCTTTTCGCATCCCGTTCGCCATTCGCCTAAGAGGATGGTTCATATCTTGGTTATACTTGAGACAATTATCCCAGATAAGATTCAAATCAATCACGAATTCGGCCTTGGATTTGTAAGTCAATGACTTGAGCTTCTTTGTCATCGTCCCCAAATCCATAGGGTTTTTGATAACTGGGTAATGTTAGCGACCTGTTTGTGGGGAAGTGACTCCTTCAGCCTCACAATTATAGTAGTCCGGGGCATCCCTTTTGTTCACACGAGTGAGGAAAGGTGTCGAGTATTCAGTATGCGCTTTCAGTTCCGTCAAAACTTTCTCAACAGATTCGTATAACTCTTCCTGGTTGACATTTTCTTCGCTGGCCCATTTGCTGCGGTTCTTGCGCACCTCGTTCATCAGGAGCCTGAGCTCAGCATCAGAAGCGCGTACCTGATCCCTTTTCATGTCGATGCGGGCAATGAGGTGCTTGAGCGTCAAGCTCGATGCACCAAGATTAGCGCTGCTTAGAGAACCATGGTTGGCTGCTTGCGGTCCAGCGGCATTGGAAGTAGGATTGTGGTCCATCTCAGCTTGAAGTTGCTTCTCAGAGTCTTCCAGTTGCTGTTGTTCCAGCATAGCCGTCCGATCATTCTCCAGAGTATAAAAAATCGTATGGAAGCTTCGTCTGGCTGCCTCTTCCGTAGCGATGCGGTCCTCTTCCAGTTTCTTGATCGCGTCTCCATCGGCCTTATCTTTGTTTTGAGAGGTTTCGGGCCCGGATGCTTTGGTCTTGTCTCCTAGCTGGGCCGCTGATTTGCCGGGCGAGCTGAGCGATTGAACTGGTGAACTGCCGGATTTTGAGGGCGAAAGCAGCGCTCCGGTGACAGTGACGGCCTGTGATTTCGGAGGTTCCGTGTCCTCTTCGTCTTCGTCATCGTCATAGTCATCTTCGTCGATAGCTCTCTTGGCTTTCTTGAACGGTGGCTCCTTGATAGGCTCATGATCGGTAGCGGGGGGGAAGTCGACCGGGGTTGCTGCAACAGGATGGCGTCGCAACGCTTCGATCGCGTCATAGTTGTAAGAACCATCTTCCGCGAAAAGAATGGATATCTTATCCTCCGTTTTACGATACAAATCGGCGAAATAGGCGCGTCGGCTCTCTTCCTCGGCATCTAGGGATGCCTCAGGCACCAACCCAGTATTATTCTCGACGGGGGTATGCGTGCGCGCCGCGGCATCATCTAGATGGTGTAGACTTCTGTTGCTGTTCGTATGATGTAGTGTAGGAGGAGGCCAGATGGACTGGCCATTTGAGAGCGACATTTTGGGCTCCGGTTGATGAGAGCGACAATGTGGCACCAGTCGCCATGCGCCAGGAGATGCGCTCGTATGCGGCTGGACCGAGAACGACGGGGGAAATCAAGACCACATGGGATCAAAGAGCGACATCCAAGGAGATGGTCAACGAGGTTTCGCGACGATCAGGGATGTCGTTGCGGAGTTCTGATGGATGGCAATGCACCCGTTTTGCCGTGTGATCAAGAGATGAGGTTCAGGAAATGGGAGGTTGTACCTTTCCCCGAAGCGGGACGTGGGCCGGGTTCGCCTGTAGTCGGTGGACAAGGTACCTTCGGAAGGTACCTTTTGTTTGAGTCCGGCCTCGAAGATACAGGTCGCGTAGAGTTCTGAATTAACGCTAATCTGGGTCGGCAAATATTTTCATGACCACCTTGTCATTGCCCAATTCATTCAACATTCAAGTTTTTGGCTGAATGTGTCATTGACTGAAAGATGCCATTTGCTTCACCAGGTATTCAGAAGAGGCAGCGCGCCGCTATTGCACAGTGCGTCTTCCCAGAGTCGACTTCGATGGTCATCACGTGATATCAAACAGCCATGCCAGTCATCTGCACCCTTCCAAGGACGTCATAGCAATGTACCTATGAATTCTGCTGGAGGCAATAGGGAGCAAAGTACCAAGACAACAAGCGTTGAGGTTCTGCAAAATGGCATTCCTCGGGCCCGGTTTAGGTAGAAGCAAAATCGAAAAAGCAGTACTCCTAGGTGGTGTCCAAGATACTATTGCATAAGGTAGTTGGTAAGCGCTGAACTGCCTCATGCAACATAGCCGGTATATTATGTCGCACACGAGAGCCACAGTCGGTCCACTCAGGCGCACAGTATGAGGCGAACGCATCGTGTGGGGGACGCATTTCGGGGTGGGAATGAGGCGCCAAGATTTAGGTACCTCGACCAACCTAATGGGACGCACCCTGAATCCCTGTCACAGCCTCGCAGACCAACTTAGCCCAGGTAAGCTTCTCCCGCTTGCCAGGCAGCTTCGAGAACTTGTTCCCCATACTCCGCAACCTTTCTTTTAGCTGATCGCCAGCTCCAGTGATCGGTTCCCGGCTCCGATCAGTCTTTTGCAGCTGCAGCTGGGATCATTTTAAGACCACGGTATCCCTTCTACCACCAACCGGCGAGCGAAGCCACCAACATCCAAAATGCGAATCCGGTTTTCGTTTGCTGGTAAGGTTCACATGCACGCCGAGGTGCTCGCCTGCACTGGCAAGCCCATGGCTTCTGCATTGTCTCCTCGGTGCTAATTTCTCTTCTCTCTAGCTATCTTCTTGGTCTTGCTACTCATTGCAGCCTACGCAGGCCTATCGAAGCTCCAGGTCGATGTTTACATCAACGACAAAGTTCTCCACTTCGTCACCTTTTTCCTCCTCACCCTCGCCTTCTACTGGATTGTCGACACGAACCGCCGTCGTACGCTCAACATGACGCTTGTGGTCTGCACGCTCATCCTAGGCGTTGGCTCCGAGTTCGTCCAGAGCTTCCTCCCGAACGATCGAGACTTTGATATTTATGATATTCTCGCCAATGTGGTGGGGAGTCTCGCCAGTCTCGGTATCTGCACATGGTACCATCAACGCATGCTCGATCGCAGAAGACAGCGCAAGGTCTACAACGCTGTGCCTGGGGAGGACGTAGACGATGTGGAGCTCGGCGACGGCCATGAGACCGGAATTGTCGAAGGAAGCTCGCGCTCCAGGACTTTGGAAGAGGAGGTTGACAATTGGGACGAGAATGCCGTTGATCAATGGGATGATGACAACGAGCAGGGCGTACCTCAACCCACCAATGGCAAGGCGCCAGAGGTTGCAGAGCCGAACGATTACAAGAAGCGAACAGATTGAGTTTGCCCAAAGCAAGCGCGCGGGCTCTGCTTTTGAGGCGTAATGGTTATGGCTATGATGCGCCCTTCCAGGTGCCTTGTTACGATGGTGTTTGGGACAATGTGACGATACAAGCGGGTTGGTATTCGACAGTGTATCTTTCCAAAAATTTTGAAGATGCTATTCCTTAGTAAACAGGCTTAATCAGGCAGTTGTTTTACACTTGAGTAGTGCGTAGCTTTATCTTTTTCCTTGATAAAACATCATCGCCAAGCCATCCGTGTCTAGATTGCTTACCGGCCCTACCCTATACACGAATCGGGAGCGGGGGTTATCATATATGCAATGTTGGCAGATTCAGTGTACGCCCAGCCATTCTGGGTCTATGTATTGTTGAGAAAAACATTATCAAAGATCTACTTGTTTGTCTCCAGTTTTTTCCTGTCAAGACAGCCATGGTGGATTGCATCGGCTTCCCAAGTTGGAAGGGTGGCATTGGAGCAACAATGAGACAAACCATGGTGTTGAAAGTGCAACACTTAAGCAAAACACACGTTGAAGGGAGCCTTCATTAAGAGCAATTATATTTATGGGAAGACATGAAACGAATATACAAGTTTAATATAACACTAATAAACTCAGAACGAGAACTTCCAGCGATGTGCCAGTAAATGCACGGTTGAAGGTATTATGCACAAACCACGCCCAGCCAGAGGGCTGCCCCACCAAACACTTGGTGAAAGATCTAGTCACAGCCCACCTCTAGAAATGCGACCCTCCACCTAAGTTGAGCCGAGCATATCAACCTCCATGCTGCGCTAAGGTAGCACTCGATTACACAATCATGGCAAGCACCGCGAAGGCGCCTGTGGCCGGGTGAGCACCTTGAATCATCGTCAGTACCGTTCATGCTGTTCTAATGTCCCTATGTAGTGCTGCCGACAGCACGGCAACCAACCCGCGGGGAATCCCATACGCTCCCTTCGTCGACAAGGTTGAGGACTATGTCGCAACACGCAGCGATGTCGAGCCGACGCTGCGCAGCTTCCAGGAGATGATCTCGTGAGTTGTTGCACGGAACTATTCTTCACACGCGCCTGCAACCCTGGCCGATGGCGCTTCCAGAGCTCTTCGAGTAACCAGCGCTGCCGCAGGAAGTATCAGTTCATGGAGCTCAATCTGCAACGGCGTATGACCGGCTTGAAAGACAAGATCCCAGATATTCAGAAGACACTCGACACTGTACGATTTCTTAAGCTTCGAAAGGTCGGTTCTTTCCACGAACTCCAGTGAACACGAATCCTGACAAGCGGAAAGGACGAGACGGATCCCATCGAGACCACGTTCGAGCTCAACGATACCCTCTACGCGAAGGCGAATATCCCCCCTACGGAAGAAGTCTACATCTGGCTTGGTGTATGTTCACTATATGTTATGTCAAAATATCAGCGTTGACGAAATCTAGGCCAACGTGATGCTTTCGTACCCCATAGACGAGGCCGAAACCCTGCTGTCCACGAAGCTCTCTACTGCGAAAACGAGCTTGTCCAACTGTGAGGAGGACCTGGACTTCCTACGAGAACAAATTACGGTAGGTTCTAGCACGCATCCACACCACAACCTCTCTGCGCACCTGCTAACTGGACGGCAGACCATGGAGGTGGCAACTGCTAGGGTGTACAACTGGGAAGTTGTGCAAAAGCGAAAAGAAAAGACCGAAGAGGAAGAAGAGAACAAGCAAAGATCCAAGGGAAACACCGACTCGCCAAATGGTTGATAGGCTTTGTAGATGCAGCCCAAGAAATACAAGACTGTTCAAACACTGTACCGGTCAACGTGAAGTCACAACACCATAAGGAGACTGGCCGTAAGAGAAAGCCGTTACGTAGAGAGTGCCGAGAACTTGATCACCAGCTTTCAATACAGTTTGAATCCAACAATCATATAAGGTACTTCCTAGATCCAGAACTGGTGGCTACCTCCCTGTTTCACCTGAGGCTTTCGTCAAGAGAGCTGGAGGTGGGGCCCCTATTGATCCATATGTGCCGGATTACTGCATATCTGACTAACCAGCTAATTCCCTGATAAGGAACCTGGCTCAAGAAAATGCACTATCGATTTGGCAGTCTATGCTGTAGCTTAGATTGGATCTTGAAGAATTCAAGCACTTCCCGTTTTCTCTTTAACGACGACAGTCCTAAAGCATGAGGAGGAATGCTTGGGTCTGCGCCCAGGAGGTTGAGCCGGAAAAGCCAAGTGCTCCTTGTTTCTTCAACCAGCTTGACAGTAAGCGGCCTGCCACTCGGAAGCATCGTCTCAAACTCACAAACTCTTTCGTTGCAACAGGGAACCAGCCGGTCGTTTTCGCGAACATGCTTGACGTGGCCCTTATTACCCGATCGCAAAGGTGACAACTACAAGACCCTGCAGCTTCATAACACGAATGATACCATATCACCGCAAGAATTTTTGCGAGCGCCATGTAACGACGTCCACGGTGGCCCGTTTCGCGGCTCCCCAGCTCGACTGGGCCACCCCAAACCCACTTGGAAGACGACCATATCTCGAAGCAATCGGGAAGGAAACACGCAGCGACCGCAGGATACGTACCTAATGATGAGAAAAATATTGGACCCAGAGGAAGAGACTCCAGAGGTCCGATTAGGCTGGCGGGAGCGCGTTGCGCGCATGCGAATGAAGCGACTCCCTCTTTTTCTCCTGCAAAGGATCTTGCAAGAACAGGCGCTCGCCGACGACGATGAGAGGCTCATGAGATTACTGCCCCTTGCAAAGCACATGCAGGAGCAGGAGATGGAGTTCTACAAAGAGGGCTACAGTAAAGAGGATTTGGATCACTTCTGTAGGGTCCTTACGTGCGAAAACGACGACGACCGTTGCAAGACGTTCCTGAGCTACCCCCGACAGCAACCCATTTTCATCGTCAACTTCCTTTTGCGGCGTCGATCGTCCTTCCGCGATCCCGAATTACTCGCCGGACTGATCGACCACTGCCGCCTGTGGTACAACGGCAAAAACGAATGGGAGAAAGACCCGGTAACATCCAAGCAAAACCAAACACAGCGAACTCTGAAAAGCATGCGAGATATGGATGTTGCAAACTTTAGTCGCCTGATGAGCTTGCTATCGTATCATTGTCAGCGGTTGGAGCCGCGCTTCATTGTCAGGGTGGCGGAACTAGTGGCAGAGCGCATCGAAAGCCTGCTGTCAAACGGCCAGAGACCAGAAAAGATATTCCACGACCAGTGTCTCTTGCTTAACGAGTGCCTGGGTGCCTTTCAATACACCTTAAAAAGACAGGCGCCGAAGGTCGCCTTACCAAATGCATACTTTTGGGAAGCACAACGTACATTGCTTCAGATGTCGTCAAACCTGCAACGCCCGTTGTTGGTCAATGCGAAGGGCTTCCGCGCAATTCGCCAAGCACTTGCTGGATTGCCCAAGAACTCAGCCGAGAGACATAGTTCAACTCGGCACTCACCGACCTGGCCACCATACTTGCAGCCGGGGGACGGCATGGACGAAGGCTTGGAAGCCGAGGATGTTTGGACCCGATCAGTTCAAGCTGGAGTGATGATGCAAGAAGCAGGCTATGCCAAGGAGGAGGTAGACGAATCGCTTGACATGCTTCAAGGGCTTGCACCTGACGGCACGCCGACCATTCAACAGCGAATCACATCCAGACTGGGCCGGACTATCAGACCATGGGAGGCCGCTATTCGAGCAACACGCAATGCGCAAGAGGCTTGGATGAGGTTTCGGAACCCCCCTCAACAAGTAGTTGGCGACCAGTTAGTGGAACCTGGACCGGACGAATATGCTGCCATGTTTGAGAAACTATTGCTTCCAGAAAGCGATCCAGAAAGCAGCGTCCTTCCTGGAGACAAGGCTTTGAATTTCGCCACAGCGCCCGAGGCCAACTTGTCTGATCTCGAGAGGGTACGATTGCAGCCACCAAGCGTTAGTGAATTGTACCAGGAGATGCAAGCCAAGGGTGTGACAATGAATGTACGATGCCTTCGGGTGTTACTGGAGAGTGCCCCTTCATTCGCCACGGCACACGACTACTTGCGAGACAGCGCAGGGGGGGAGGAGAGCGCCAACGTCCTTTGCCTCACAGAATTCGATCCGAAGCGGCGCCGTCTGCAAGCGGTAGACATGGGCATCTTCTTGTCGTACATCACCGCGTCTTCCCGAATACAAGTTCCCGGAAAAACGAGAGTGTTCCTTGCCAGGGCCATTAACCTTATCGACAAGCGTATGCGAGCTATGGATGCTCGATGGACAGCTATTGTATGGCGACCAATTTTGAAAGTGCTTGACCTCCCAGCGCACATGTTGGGGCTTAAGAATAGGGAGCAGCTGGAGCTCATTGTATACGCCTTGCAAAAGATTGAAACACACGAGCTCATCCCCTTGTCAGTTTTCGTCCATATTTGTAGGTGCGTGCGGAACATGATTCGAAGAGTCGTACTCAGGATGGCGGATCATCTTGACGGGAGTGAGAACATGGATACGGCGCTCACACCGAACATCCTCGCTGAGCAAGCCTTGGGCAGCCTCTACTTCAAGTCAAAGTCTCACGCGTCGTCCCTTCGAAATGCTGAAGTTCTGGCAAAACTTGAAGATGATCACTGGAAAGCGCAAGACCTATTCCAAGAAGGGACCCGCATGACGAAGCGACTCTTCCAGATGCTGGTCGAGCAGGAAAAGTCGGTACAGAAGATGCTACAGGGGCAGGAGGTCCCGCCCTTGGAGCGGATGTTGATCAGAAAAGACCCTGTGAGGGCAGATCACGCACACGAATACATGCTGGTACTAGCATTTGTAGGTGAAACACAGGAGATGCTGGCAGTGGCAAGGTGGCTCGTCAAAGAATGGGGACAAGAAGATGTCGCCGAGGCTCTGTCAAGGCTGGAAGACGTGCCTCCTGCGATGGCGCTGTCGCAGCCTCTCTGCGCATACCGACTACTGGCAGAACCGAGGTTAGACCCGGAAGCGACGACTACGCTGCGTGAAGGCCTGGAGGACAGGGGCCTAGGGTGGATGTGGCCCAGCGACGAGGCCGTGCAAGCGTACGCAGTCGGAACAAGATCGCAGGCAGCAGCCAAATTAGCACGGGTTATGTCATACGTGGAAGCTAGCCAAAAGGAACGCTCTCGAGAAGATGCAGAGCATACGGAGCCAAATTACGGGGGGGATGAGATAGATTTCCTTGCCGAAGACCCGCGAGCTACTATGGAAGCGGATACGACTGCTGAATCAGAGCCAACGGAAAGAACAGTGTGCGGCACGACGGCGCGAAGAGGAGGCTAGGCCTTGCCGTGGATGGCAGCGGCAGAGAGTGTATGAATTACCGATGCTGAGCGTGTACAGTAGACATATTTGTAAAGCTATGATGTAAATATGGATGGGCATGAAAGGATACCTAGAGGTCGGCGCAGTAACCGGGGGTTATCTGTAATTATATAGATGTATACATCAGTGTATGAGATTAAAGATGCGTCAATTTGCCCAGACAAGCCATGCGACGAGCAAAGGCCAAGTCCATCTAGAACGGCATGGACAAAACCAGATGGCAGCTGTAGACGAGCGACGCAAGAGTCGAGACGGACTTGGGGGGAGGTTTGGGACTGGCCCGCTTGGCGCGTCTCAGGATGGTTCAGGCCAAGGTGTGGTTGGACAAGTCTGTGGGCGGCTAACGAGAGACTCTGGGGGCTCGTCCTTTAGATGCTACGATGGCGCGTGCACGATCCAAAGCCCAGGAAGCAGGCATGCGATGGGAGATAGAGTGCCAATATTTTTTTCCCTTGTCTGATTCTATTCCGGCGTTGACTGGGAAATCCAGATATATTGGTCTGCGGAGGGTCGGTGCTTCTGGGCAATTATTGGAGGAGACGCGTCTAATTATATGAGCAAGCCAACGATTGGCTCTCGGCACTTGACACCCAAATGCCCAATGAGATGCTCTGCGTGTATGCTGGACCCCCTGCCATCATTCCCGCCCTGTGGCAGGTCGATCGGGTGGAATCGCAGCGATTGGCGTGCGGGACGCTTGAGCTCAGACGACAAGGGACCACCACGGTTGCTCCAGGGGTTCGCCAGGGACAAGGGGACATGGGGACGAGGGGCCGGGGGACGTCGTGCACCAGAAAAAGGGCCCGCAAGCTCCAATGACGGGCTCTCGAACCGCGCGCATACAGACCGGACAAAACCAGGTCGGACTGCCGAAATTGCCATGCCGAACCCTTACTCGAAACGGCGCTTGGGCAGTCACGGACTGCTTTCCTAGTCTACTTGCTCAGTTCGCGCGCGCTG
>PXOD01000798.1:0-44800 GCA_003012165.1 Paramyrothecium roridum
TGCCCCCCCCCCCCCCCCCCGTACGTACGTGTGACTGGAGCCAACGTGGTTGAGGCTTTCCCTTGGGCGTGCATCTGTCCCCACAAAGCTGCACTGCTGGACGCTGCTGAGATATGGGCTGCAGGCATGCAGGCTTCCGACACGTACGGAAATACAGTACCTTAGGTACCTGCTCGACTTGTCCCCCGTGCCCCGGTACCTGCGTGCCATCACCTTCCAGGCCCGGCAATCAAAGGCGTCCCTCCACGGAGGCATCTTCTTGAAGCAAGGTACGGATACCTCTCCTCAACATATGGTTTCCCACTCCAGGATCGGGCCTCGGAGCCCTGTTCACTCACTGGCTGGTTCCAAGTTGAATTTTGCTAGCCCTCTCTCTCAATCTCTTCCTGAGACCTGAAGTAATGGAAATATATATTTATTGCGTGGAAAATGCTCTGCCTTGCCTCGCTTCGCCTCACTCTTGTTCAGCTAGCTGCAACCGCCGGGCCGGAACTTGGTCAACGCCAACGAAAGTCAGGTAGGCAAGGTACCTAAGGTAGTTAAGGCAGTACCTCTTAAGAAAAGGTAGGCAAGGTATGGCCACTTAAGTGAGGTAGGTAAGGTAGGTAAGGTAGGTAGGCGGTAACTCGGCTACAAATCATCAATGTCAAACCCGGGTACCTTGGCGGGCATGTTCCTCAATCCCACGGCCCTCACCTTGCGTAAGGTCAAGTCAAATTGAGGACTTACAACGTGTAATGCAGATTGCTAGACCATCAAAAGCCTTCCAGCGCATTGCCTCGGGCTACCTGCGCATTACTTTACTTTACGCTCATTACTCAATCTAAGGGATTTCGAGCCAGCGCGTTTGTCCGAGTAGCTCCGTACAGGCTGGCTTGCCACCGAACCCTGGCCCCGTCTGCCTCCAGAAGTACGTGGGTAGGTACCCCAGTTCACGTCGCAAGTACCAGCCCCCAGCGCCGCCAACACAAGTCGCGGCCTGCGCTAATCGCGAAATCGAGCCAGCCACTTACAGGACTACCTTAGGTTCCTTACTGACCTTACCTTACTTTGCCTTAGGTACCATACCTTATGGGGTCCCTCTTCCTTTTCCTTCCCACTAACCGTTACCTTACCTCTTTAGCACCTGCCTTACGTCCTGTCCATGTCCTGCGCCGCGCTTCTGGCTGACCCCCAGCATCTCTTGTCCTTGTCGACCTCATCCACTAACACATCACCACTCGAGTCCTCTGGACCCCAAAACATCCCATCTTCCAACCTAACCTCCCTTGCATTTGTCCACCGGCTCAAACCTGCTGCAAGCGAGCCTGTCGTCGCATTTTCATACACTTGCTTTTTTAGAGCCTTCTTTTTACATGTTTTCATCAACTTTGTCACCGAGTCACTGCAAACCACATCATGTCTGAACCCGACCAGTGCATCATATGCCTGGATCCTCTACCGCGCCCCTCGTCCTCCTCCGCGACGGGGACGGATCCCCAGGCCTCGCCGTCCGCGGTGGCCGCCGCCATCCAACCCGAGTCCGTCGAGGACGACTCCAACTATCTTAATATTGTTGCAGCATTGGATGGATGTGATCATGTCATTCACGATGCGTGCATTCGTTCTTGGGCCCAGAAGACTAATACGTGCCCCATCTGCCGGACGCCCTTCCATTCCGTACGTGTCTACAACGGCCACGATGGTATGTTTTGTTCTATACATTACCTGTCTACGTCTCTTTGGAGCCATTCTCTAACCGAAAACCTACAGGGACGGCCATCTCAACTTACGATGTACAAGACAAGAAACAAGTAGCCGAATTCGATGTCCAGCAGTGGCTTGGCGACAACCCCGATGTCGAGGAGGAACAGGGCAACCCGTGCCCTATCTGCAACTCGGCCGACCGAGAAGACGTTCTCCTACTCTGCGACAGCTGCGACGCAGCATACCATACACATTGCATCGGCTTAGAGCAAGTACCCGAAGGCGACTGGTACTGCATGGAATGTGCCCATCTCTTCCAGCTCACACAACAACCCGACATACAAGGCGTTGCAGGCCCTCGTCCTCAGCCGAATCGGCGCACCGACAACCGGGCACCTCGCGGTTTTAACGTTCGCACCAGAGCCCGCCTCAGGAGAGCCCGTCGTCAGGCACGTAACGAGGAGTGGCAAGGTATCTGGGGCCAGTTTTCGGGACGCTTCTACGAAATGACCGAGCTCGACCTGGATAACCATGACGACGAAGATGAGGATTTGGAACGTTTTCGACGCTTCCAGCTTCTTGACAGGCATGAGCTCCAGCGGTGGCAACAGCGCATGGACATTGCGCAGCGCCTCGGGGCCCGCGATGTCTTTGCCAACAATATTCCTCCCCAGATCAGCGAGCGCTTGCAGCCTCCAGTCCCACCTGTGCAAGAGACGAGAGATGAAAGGCGAGCTTGGGGTGCGCTTGAACTCGCAAGGGAAGGGGAGGCCGGTCCCGCGAATGGGAACAGCCGCAAACGAAGGGTGCGGTCTGTGACTGCGTCACCAGTTGAGCCTGCTCAAGAACCCGAACGAAAACTCAAGCGACCTCGAACTCGACGACTGCCGACTCAGGGCGAAACGTCAAATTCAGCGTCTTCGCCGGCTCCTGCACCGGTTGGTGCAAGCTCTAGCGGCAGCCGAGCGACAAACGGATCTTCGGTCAGGAACGGTCCCGTTGATCGAGAGAATAACGAGCCACCACTTGTCTCCTCGTTGCTCAAAGAGCTGGAGCCCAATGCTGCCTCTGAGGACGAGATAGCAGGGACGCCGGGTTGGCGGCCAGCCCCCGACATGTCTTCCCCGGCCATATCACCCTCGCCATCAGCATATAGCAGTCCCAGGGCACTCTCCCTAACACCACCACCTCTGCCGAGCGCAGGCGGCCGGCCAACCTCACCAACCTTGTCTCTCAGCACCCACATTCAACCCCGATATCCGCCGGCAAATTATTCACCTAACCGCTATAGCAGCGACCACAGCGACTCGGATAGCAGGTCTGCCAGGGCCGAAGCCCGCTCTCCTGAACTGCGTCAGCCTAGACCGCGTCGGGCGCATCAGGTTCCACCACGTGCAGAAGAAGCCGCATCCCCCAAGGCAACCATGACGCATGAAGAAAAAAAGAACATTAACGACATTGTCAAGAATGCCTTGAGGCCGCACTGGCACGCTCAAAAGCTAACCACGGAGCAATATGCCACCATCAACCGGGATATCTCGCGGAAACTTTATGATGAAGTGAAGGACGCATCCTCGCTCGATGACAAATCGCGGCGACAATGGGAGAAGAGGGCCACGCAGGAGGTGGCACAGGCGGTAGCGGAGCTTCAAGCTTGATCACAGGCACGGAGCGGTCATTGATTGAATCGAGGCGTTTCAGGACTTCATCGGACGAGTAGCATGGTTTGATACCCAAAACATTTTCTTTGCCCTTGTGGGAGCGATCGGATTTCTTATTAGGGATACGGGCAGGTTCGCTTCGTGGAGTTCGGGACATGTCTCTTGCATCTTGTGTCTTCATAACCTCATGAATGTTTTGCGGCCGACCAGGCCCTTTGGATCGATGTATTTTCGAGATCCGGTACGATATAGCGGTATGAAGAATATGAAGGACGGGTCGAAACGACCGTTTGTCACGGTTGACATGCTCACGGCTCACTTTTGTCTGAAATCATGTTTAGCAGGACCTTGGAGATTTAAAGGCCCGAAATTGCCAGTAGGACTGGATCCAGATGTGTGTACGATGTGCAAAATCCCGTTCGAAGTCATCGGCACAGGTCAAGGGCAAAGATTTTCGCGTGTGCTCGTGTGAACGAAAAGAATGGCGACTCGCTAAAAACTTGTGCAAGGAATGAGTCAGAGCGGGGGAAAAGACTATCAACGTGGGACTCGACAAAGAATGTCAGCAGTATCTATCTAACAGAACCCGGTAGGAAAGAAAAAAGGAAATCCTTTTTGCAGGTGCCGCTAGCGAAAAAGACTGCGTTGGAGATTCACTCTCGGCACACGTAAATGATCAGGACGTTCTGGAGACGGAAACAGGTCTTGACGATAAGGAAATGGTGCCTTGAGAGAAGAAGAAAGGAAAGAAAAGCAGGCGAAGGGCGAAGTGGGCAATTAATTCCTTGTGCTTGAGCGCGAATTCTTGCCTGAGGCCAACAGCCTCCAGATGGAAAATCACTCCTTAGTCAGCCAGTCCGACCCCCAACTCTGGTACGTACCGTCACAAGCAGCCCAGTACGACCAAAAAAAAGTTCGAGACGCGAATGTGTAGCCGTTGAGAGACGCATTTCTCAAGGCGTCTGGCTTTCGATCTCCGCATACGTCACGGGGGAAATCATGGCAACCCCAAGCAGAAGCGGGAGGACACTCCGAGATGTCGTAGCAGGTAACATGCTCTCCTGGAAAGCCCAATTGACAGCTCAGCTAACCTCTTTCTTCGCAGCTGCCCCTGCGCTGTGTTCAAGATGCGCAACCACCTCCACGAGGACGACTGCTCGATTCTATTCCTCAGCTTCTCCTGCGGCCGTTGAGTCATCGGCTGCTGCTTCGACACCCCATCCCTCCGCCACGGCACACAAGCCGCTCGACTACGATGTCCGATCCGGCATTATCCTCACCCGCCCGCCGCTGCTCACCCGGCAGCTGCACCCCTTCGAGAACGCCTTCTTCTTCTACCAGAAGCGGCTGGAGGAGCGCCTCAACTCGCCCTTTGTGACGAGCATCTACTTCAAGCCCGACACGCCGCGCCAGCTCGACTGGAACCTCAAGGTCAAGGAGCGCCAGGGCACGGTGGCCAAGGAGCTCGGCGTGTACAACGGCAAGGGCTCCCAGGCCTGGGACGACGAGCTGCGGGTCGGTGACGAGCTGAGCACCCAGGATAGCCTGGTCAACAGCATCCTGAAGGACGCCGAGGCGAGGGTGAGCGACGACGCCGAGGTCATCGCCCCCGAAGAAGTCGTGCCGGTGCCGCGTCCGGTGGAGCGGGTTACTGAGGCTGACAAGAAGGGCGACGTGAAGCGCCTCGACCGTCAGCTTGAGCGCACGCTGTATCTGGTTGTCAAGGGCAAGGACGGCTGGGTGTTCCCGGCCGACGTCATCCCCCGAGACGAGAATCTCCACGAGGTATGATCTCCTAAAGCTTTCTTCCCCCACTATCAACCACTCTCGCTCCCAATGCGCTAACATCCCATTCCCCAGGCCGCTAAGCGGGTTCTCGACCAAGCCGCGGGCGTCAACATGAACACCTGGATCGTCGGGCGCGTGCCCGTCGCCCACGTCGTCACCAAGCCCGACCTCGCCGCCGACGGCAGCATCCAGAAGAAGGGCTCCAAGACCTTTTTCCTCAAGGGCAGGATCATGGCCGGCCAGGCCGACCTCAAGAGCAACCCCTTCGGCTACACCGACTTCAAGTGGCTGACGCGCGAGGAGCTGGAGAAGGAGCTGTCGCCCGAGTACTTCCGCAGCGTGCGGAACATGATGGCGGACAGGTAGGGTGAGTGGAAAAGATTTCGAGCTACTTGTGTGTAAGATTATCATGTACAGCTAGACTACATAACCTTGGGTCAGATTATATCACTTTGTGGGCGGTGGCAGGATTGTGTATCAAAAGCCAAAAGCACTCCATCGCGATATGGTTCAGATCAGGTCTCCCTCCGAAAAAAATTGTTCTCTTTATATGTAAGCCCTACAATAGCCCAACAGTGTCAGGCTGTAAGCAACTGTCGACCACCTGCGACAGGCTTCATTGAGTAGTTACAAAGCATCATGCGAATCGTAGACACCATCTCATATTCCACTGCCCATTCCAACGCCAGGCTCCGTTCCCCGAAATGCTCTCAAGTTTCCGCCACATTACAACAGGAGGTCGCTCGCCCAAGTGGCGGCCGCCCTAAACAGGCTTGGCCTGGCCCTCGACGAAGTCCAAAGCGTCCTCGGTGCTGACGCAGTTTATCGAGCTGGTCTTGTTCCGGAAGGTCACGCCGTAGCACTTGTCTGCGACCTGGACAATCTCGGGTCGGAAAGTGGTGCAGATGAATTGCGTGCCGAACTCGTTCGAGATGGACTCAAGCAGGGCAGCGACCGCGGTACGGTACTGAGCGTCGAGGTTGGCATCGACCTCGTCAAAGATGACCATGGGGCTGCTCTCCGCTCGTTGAAGGGCAAAGATCAGGCAGAGCGCGCAGAGACCTATAGCATCCGTGTTAGCTTCGCACTCATAGTCGCGTTTTTTAGAAGAAAGAAATTGCTTACTCTTCTGACCACCGCTAAGTTGCTGGATTCTTTGTTGCTCGTCCATGTGCTTCGAGTTGAAGGATACATTAATGCCTACTCCAATGTAGTTTTCCACGCTTGCTCGAGCCTCTTCATCCGACTCGTCTGGTTCGTGTCGTTGGTCAGTCCTTCGTTGAATGACCAGTCGGCCATGTCCAGCGGGCACCAGCTTCTCGAAAATGCTGGCAAATTCTTTGGAGACTTGTTTAAATGTGCGATCAATGGCTTGGTCCTTCCGCCTATCGAGATGCTCAACAAGCTCCTCGATAGAAGCGCGCGAGGCGTCGAGTTCCTTTCGCCGCTTCATCAACTGCTCTTCTTGTGTCGTAAAGTTGTTGTACTGTTCAAACGCTTTTTTGTTCACGTGCTTGTACTTCTTCAGTGCTTCATTGACACGTTTTAGTCTTGAGGTGATCTATAAGAAGTTAGAGGAAATCATAGTCCGGGTTATTAAATAGATTTGGCTTACGCTCTTAGCTTCCATGTTTTCGTACTTATCGAAAGCCTCTTCAGGTAAAACTCCGAGATCACGGATATTCTTGGCGCACTCCGCAGCCTGAGCAGTCAACAGAGCTTTTCGCTGGAGTGTTTTCTCCATTCTCTTCTGTTGTCTTTCTATCCTCGTCGAGATCTCAAGCTGGGTTTGTTCGTGCCGCGACTTCTCTTCGTTGAGTTTTTCCAGCTTCTGTGAGAGCTGATCCATCTCGCTTTCAATACGTAGTAGTTCGGACTCGGCAGTCTGCAGTGCCTTTTGGGACTTCTTAAGCTCCCTTTGAACCTCTTTCAATCCACCAGCGGCCGTGTCGGAGTTGGAGTTCTCGAAAGCCTGGCTGTTGAGCTGGTCCAGTCTCATTTGTAGGTTCTGACGCAGGTCACCTTCCAGCAGTTGCTTTGCGCGCTCAAGGTCTCGCCGAGTATTGCTGACCTCATTCCACTGCTTCTGTAGCTGTTGCACTGTACCAGTGAGTCCCTCGAGCTGTGCTTCTTCTGCCGGCGTCAAGCTCTTCTTAAAGTCTGTCGCCACTTCAGCCTCGTGCGCCGCAATCTCCTCCATGAATCCATTCATATTCTTTTCTACTGTATCGCGTCTCTTGATAGCCGAATCGAGATGAATTCTTTCGTTCTCCAAATGAGCAGATTTGTTACGCAGTTCGTGCTTCAGAGGCTCAAAGCCATCCTCGGCTTGTCGAAGCTTTTGCTCGAGCTTCTGGACCTCAGACATGGCACTAGTGATTTCCTGGTCCTTGAGGTCGATCTGTCTTCGAATCTCCCGAGATTGTTCAATGAGCTTCTCGTACTCGTTTCGCGATTTGTTTGCTGCCTGAACGGCCTCAAGACGCGACTTCCGTGGGTCAATAAATCCACCAGTCATGGCGCCACGCTTGTTCGTGGTGTCACCCTCAACTGTTATACCGTCGACACCATGACTTCGGGCATACTGGGCAGCTACAGTCAAGTTGGGACAGACCACGGTCTTTCCAAACACCTGCTGGAAAGCCTTCTCATAAGTCGGATCGAAAGTGATCTTGCTCAGAAGAGGTACTGCGTCATTGGACCTTGGAAAGTTGACTTGGCGAGGACGAAGCTGAGCCAGAGGCATAAAAGTTACACGCCCTCCATGTTGTCTGTACAGGGTATCCGCAAGATATGTAGCCGTTTCCGCATTGTCAACCACATAATGGAATAAACTGGCCCCCGCGATCTGCTCCACGGGTAGTCGATAAGCTTCGCTGACCTGCAGAAGATCTGCGAGAGTACCGTACGCGCCAGGAATATTCTGTTCCCGCTTAAGTCGTCGAATGGTAGCAAGACCACGCGATGTGGCTCCGTCCATCGCATGATATACTTGGCTTTCGGCATGGTCCTTCTCTTGGCGCGTACTGGCAATAACGGTGCTCAACTTGTCGTCCTCGCGGCGAAGATGCTTCCGCTCATCATTCAATCTATCCAGGGCATCACGAGCTTTGGTCGCCTGCTCTGCAAGCTCCGCTCTGTCTCCACTCCAGTTGGCTAGGCGTGAACGCAGATCCGCGACCTCCTTCTCGATCTGAGCGATAGCCTGCTGCACCCTCGACACCTCTTCATCGGCATCAATCTTATTGGCTTTTTGAGCGCTGATGGTCATTTCAAGCTCTTTGATTTCTTGCCGCAGCCATGCGTCTCGCTCTGCCTTGTTCCTAAATCGAGAGCCTCGGCTTTGCTTGGCGAAAAGACGAGCTCTCGACGCCTCAGCCGTGTCGAGTTGGCGCCTGATTTCAGACTCGTTGTGCTTGGCCTCTTGGAATTGCGGCATAATTTTGCTCAATTCCTTCTCCTTGGAAGCAATCTCCTTTTGGACGGACCTGAGCTCAGCAGCATGCTGAGCGCGAGCTTGGTCTTCAGCAGACTGTCCTTCAGAGAGACTCTTGGCCTTCAGTTCCACCTTTGCCAGGGCCTTGGCGTTATCGCGTCGATCTTCTTCAACCTGGCGGCGGTCGATTTGCAGTAATTCCATCAGTCTTTGGTGCTTCTGGATCTCGGCATCGAGCTTATCGATAGCCTTCTCACCACTCAGCAGCTCTGTTCGGCTCGAATCTGTGGTGTCGAGACCATCCTGACGCGCAGCGTCGATTTCGTCAAGTGCTTCCTGAACCGTAACCTGCTCCCGGTGGTGATATGCGTACTCGAGGCATCTCCGCTCACGATCCTTCTCTTGGAAGCCGCGAAGTTCCTCCTTCTCGTCTTCCAGCTCGCTCAGCCTCTCCTTGATATAGTCCAGAAGCTCGTCAATCTTTTCTCGCTTGTTGTTGGTCTCGTTCATGATCTTTAGCGACTCGGTACGGCGAGCCTCATACACGTAGGTTCCGGCGACCTCTTTCAAAAGGTTCAGTCGCTCGGATTCCTTCATGTTGGTGAGAGCGGTGACGCGACCCTGTGGGACAATATAGTAGGGGTTCGATCGAGAAAATCCAGCGCCTTCGAGCAGCTGCATGACCTCTGACTTGCTGACCATCTTGCGATTGACCGAGTATTCGTCTTTCTTGAGGCCAATGGTGCGGCGTAGGACTACCTCTGGAGTACCAGTATTGAAACGGTTGCCGCTGTTGTCGAAAATGATTTCGACATAAGCCGACATGACGGCAGAGCCTGAACCTTCGTGCAGCAGACCCTGTCGCTCTTCGCGCCCCATCTGCGTATAGGCATCGCTGAGTACGAATCGCATGGCGGCGAAGAAGTTGCTCTTGCCGGAGCCATTGCGACCAACGACGACATTGGTTTTGGGCGAGAAAGGCTCAATAACGGTTTGGTCTTTGTAGCTGTGCAAAGGGTCAACTCGGGACGACCGCAACATAGCGGGGCAGCATACCTTTTGAAGCCCTGGATGATGATCTGTTTGATATACATGATGGGCTGCGCTGGCGCTGGAGCGCGACATGGGAGGGCAGCGGGAAGCTTACAGTCTCGGGTCGACAATCAGTTGAGCTACTTGTGATGCGATTTCTGTGTGTTAATTGCGACGCGTCTCTCCGACCGCGATCGTGGGTGGACCTGCGCGCGTCGGATACTGGGGTGTTGGTGCCTGAAATCTTAGTCATCCAAGTTCGTCTGACTTCAGTACTCCCTGTACCCGGTACCTGTCGCTGAGCAGTTGGGGGGGGTGGAATCGTGATACTGCAGACGAAATAATCACGACAGGTAGATGCGTGGTTCTAGTAGTAGGCATAGGTGTGGTTAATACCGACTGGCATGCTTTTTCATTTTACTTGCGGCTATAGCTCTGGTGGAGTGTTATGTTCATAGGTCTTGTGGTGTACGGGATGCTCCATAACGTAGTACTTCACGGCCCGCGATACAACTTGAGGCATCTTGGACACTTCAAGTCAGGCACCTTAAAACTTTGCTGTCTGTTCCCATCCTCGGTCGGCTACCGCGACTCGGGTACCTCTTTATGGGTGCTTAATGCACTGTATGTACCCGGGGTACATTATATTCAACCCGTTACAGGGTACTACGGATATGGTTCGGCTACCGTAACAGCTATTTGATGCGTGCCTCAGCAATATATAAAGTACGTCTCGCGAGTTCATTCGGTGTGTCGCGGCGTCGCGCCCGGTATATATCCAAAGCCATCGGTTTTCTCGCTTGTTTTGGTGGGAGTTGATATTTGGAAGTGTCGGAAGTGGTCATCGCCCTTTTTACTATACACAGCTACCTACTCATCCAAGGTAAGTATGGTTGTGGTTGAGACAAGGACTTTCAGAAGAGCGGTTGCGATATGCCACCCATACACTCCACAGAACGAAAACATCCGCACCGAGAGAAAAGAGCATAACGAAGACCGACGGAGCACAAAGATTGAATTGCATATACTGGCATCCACTACAGCGCCGGGACACAGGCATTGCTGGAATTCTGCTCCAAAATAGCCTAGGGTAGGTGGTCGGTGAAAACAAGCCAGGGCCGTCAAGGTTTCGAGCGACTCAACACGTCGCGCCAAGCAAATGTTGTGAGGAAGAAAGGCCTCACCAACTACCAGTTGAAATTCAATGTCAAAGTTTGCTGTCCGATCATGGGTAGGAGAAAACCTTATACCTCAGGAAAGTCACGAAGCCACGAAGAAAGACGTACCTTAATGCCACACACAAGTGAGGTTGAAAAGCCAGCCGAAAGCGGATAGCTAGAAAACGAAGACGGGGTTGGAAAGTGGATAAAAGGCAGGTATCCGTACTCTGTAAGGTAGATGGAAAGGGATCGATAAGATCTCATCCGCTAGGTCTAGTACTCTCTGCATGCTGGAGGTGGTCAGGTACTTACCTACCTTGCTTGGTTGCTGAGACGATTTGCAACGGGACTGGGCTTGGATCCACTCGACAGCGGCTGATCCGACCTCAGAGCACGTTTCCTTACCAAAAAAATGACAGGCATGCATGCATGCAAGCAAGGATGTTATCGTCAAGGATGGTGTATAGCGTACGCTCAACACTAACTCCGTCATCGTCACTGTCACCCTCATCGAAGAGGACTTGGACCGTGCTGCTCCATGCGACGCCATACATTGATGTGCGCCAATACAAAGCCCTTGCGCAGAACAGGAAGATGGAATGAATCGTGCAGATGGCTTGCTTTCCAGAAGAAAAGCTGCAGCGCGGAGCAAGGGGGCGCACGACAAGGTGAAATAATCAAAATCCTTGCCAGAGAAGGTGTGGGGCCCTCAGATCACCGTACGAAGAGCTTCTAGTACGGAGGCCCGGGGGAAAAAAATTGCATGCCGTCTTCTCAATTGCAAGAACCCGAATGTACCATGTCGGTAGCTTACCGGGACCTCAGGTAAGGTGCCGCGCAAGGTGAGGAAGTCAAAATGCTCGAGGTATCTGCACTTGCAGGTGCCTACGCCGAGGTACCTTAAGTTGACCGATGCAGTTGAGAATAATGTGGATAGTCAACAGATTCCCGGTGGAAGAAGAGGTTCCCAGTCCGCATGTGCGCCGGAAGGCATCCTTACGAATCGTTGCCTACGGGGCGATCATCAAGCCCGATGGGGTAAGAAACAAAAAGGAACAGAAGAGGGCGCGCGTGGTGTGTCGTGGGATGGTGCCTGTCAAGGGTAAAGCGGCTTCCTCCCAGCCTCCGCCAGCAGTGTGCTATGGGTGTACCGAAAGACTGTCGCTGGGGGTGAGGAGCCGCGAAATGACGCTAATGGGTACATCTGAGCGGGAGATTAAGCGAAAGCACGTAGCAAGGGAAGCCGTTGGCCCACGCTCCTTTAGCTCTTTTGGCTTCCTTGGCTTCTCTTTGGCTCCTTTTGGCTGCTCAAGCCTTGGGCCGCGTGCGCCCCACCATGTATAAAAATACAGGCCTACTTCATATGAATAGCCGGGCCTGCCCTCCACCCGATTTTTCCCAGCCCAGTCAGTTCCAGCCTTCCCAGCCCAGCCCGCCCAGCATTGCACTGCACTGCGACCACGCAGGACTGACCGGGCGCGTGCAGCAACACTCCAGAACCGGCAGCCAACTGCCCGCCAGCTGTCAACTTCTGCCGCGCAGCCGCACAGGAAAAGGTGCAGCCAACAAAAAAAAAGACTGACGCATCACCACTGCCGTCAAACGACGAATCACCACCGTGCTGCATTGCGAGCCTCTCGGTCATTAATTGTTAATTATCTTTTCACCCATCGCCAACGCCTCATTTCATCTCAATATACCAATCCAATGTCAGTCATATATTTTCTTATTCTCATCCCTTGAATTCCGCGATACCCCAGTTTTCTTGGTTTCTTCTGCCTTGCTGTTTATTTTGCTGCCTCCTTCTCTCCCCTGCACTGCACTTTGGTTCCAAAGCTGGTTCACATCTTAACACGGAAACGAGGTTATCCTCGAATCACCGTTATTCTTGATCGGTATCCTGCTTCCGTTGTCGTTCCTACCTTTCCCTACCCAAGCCTCGGCTCTGGTTGCGCCTCATGGAAGCAGTCCACAACCCATCAACGCGCAGGTAGGACTGAGTCGGTTGCTTGGAATCACGTCACTTCAATCCATCACCATTGCTTCGCGTCGTACCTAGCCGTCTGCAAACCTTACTGCACATTTGGGAACTTGCTCACGTTGCATAACCCCATGGACTGGATTACAATCGCCAAGATGGTTTTGTATTCGGGAAGCTCGTGCCCACTCCGTTCGTCTTTCATGCCTGTCTTCGTTCGCCCTTCCCCACCCAGCGGGTCTGGCTGTCGCCTCGAGACTCTCCAATGGGTTTCCAGCCTGCTCTTCATCTTGGTGTTCGTGCTTCCACTCTGTGCACCAAAGCGATCACAAAGCCACATTGTCTGCTTCAATACGACCTGGCGCGCGCGGCTTTCAAGCCAATCGGGTTTTCGATAGCGTATGGACTGTGATGATGTGATCTGCGTCACTCTATCCGGACGTATGCACGTATCCGTCGGCAGCCCCACCCGGTGTACCGCGCTGGCGGCGCTTGGTTGTGATGGCTTGAGGCATGCTGGTCTGTGTCCACGGCATCGTAGCGAGCAAGAAGAAGCTAATCGACCTTTGGAACACACCAATCTCCATGAAGCGCATTTCTTTTTATTTATTTTTTATTTTTATTATTTTTTATTTTGTAAATTGACCTAATACTAACGACGAATGTCTAGGCTTTCCACGATGTCATGAATTCGATTTATATAGCTCGTTTGTCGCTTTAACATCATGGCTTCTAGGTATGTCATCCAATATTCTTCATCACCACGATTGAATCCAGACTAATCATTGCAGACTCGACCGGCTTGTCACGTAAGTCATCTCATCGCTAGCCATTTACCTCGTTTTGCCAGCTCTCTTTGGACCTGTGTCGCCACAGTAACAGACAACGCACATCATTGGCATGTGATGCGTTGGGTGCCGTCACTCCTGTGTGACGTTGCATATCATTCAGATTCTGCGCCTTGCTTTGTGTGCACCATTACTGACCAGGTCATAGTATCCTCGAGACGGGGAGCACGCGACTAATCCGGGATACAGCGGTAAACCAACTTGCAGATTGGCAGAAGCAACATCCGGATGAGCTCTTCAATCTCCTTTCAAGAGTGGTCCCTTATCTTCGTCACAAGGAATGGGAGACACGCAGCACCGCCGCCAAAGCTATTGGTAAGATAGTTGACCATGCGCCACTCTATGATCCGAACTCCGAGGAAGCGCCAAGCGAGCCCAAGAAGGAGGAAGATGTAGCCGAGAACGGCCTGATCAAGAAGGAAGAGGAGAAAGAACAGGGTATTATTGACGATGACGGGCTTCTTAAACTTGGATCCCTCAACGTCGAGGATGTCCTACAATATGGCCGGGTACTTCTTCGTGGTGGTGGCATCGAATACGGACTTGCTGGCCTCGACCCGCAGGCGCGCCATGAACATCAGAAAAAGACCCTAGTAGGCCGCCTGGGCCTGCTGGGAAGAAAATTCGAAGACGAGGAGATGCCGGTACTCGATACTCAACCGGTTCCCATGACACCCCTCGAGACGACTGGTAGCAATGGTCAGGGCAAGGGTGACGGAGGTGCTGGTGCAGCGCAGTTGGGTGACGAGTCACAACTCAGTACTCGACAACTCAACGTTCTTAAACGAAAGCGGAAGAAGGAGGCCATGAAAGCTTCGCAAGGCAAAGGCGGATTTGTGGATCTATCTTTGAGGCGATCAACAACTGGCTCAGAGAACTTTGCAGATGAGACGCCGGCTGCCGACCCTGAATCCAAGAAGAATGGTAAAATGAATGATTACTTCAACCTGGACCGGCCTGCGGATCTTGACGAGGATACTAAAGTTGTCAGCGAGTTCAAGGGTCCAATCCTGCCCATCAAATCCGAACTCGAGGCAGAGGAATCCATGGAAGGAGCCGAGTGGCCCTACGAACGACTGTGCGAATACCTCAAAGTCGACCTCTTCGACCCTTCTTGGGAGACCCGCCATGGCGCTGCCATGGGTTTGCGAGAAGTGGTGCGTGTGCATGGCGGTGGTGCGGGCAGATTGCGAGGCAAGACCAGGGCAGAGAATGACGCTTTAAGCCGCAAATGGCTCGATGATCTCGCCTGTCGTCTTTGCTGCGTTCTCATGCTGGACCGCTTCACAGACTACAGTTCGGACACTTCGGTGGCCCCTATCCGGGAAACCATAGGACAATCACTGGGTTCTGCTCTGAAGCATGTTCCCGCTGAGTCTGTTTATGAGATATATCGCGTTTTGTATCGCATGGTGATGCAGCAGGACCTGAACCTCGAGAGACCAATTTGGGCTGTTTGCCACGGCGGAATGGTTGGCCTACGTTATGTTGTAGCCGTCCGGAAAGATTTGCTCCTGAAAGATGGAGACATGATAGACGGTGTCATTAGCGCCGTCATGAAAGGCCTGGGCGATTTGGACGATGATGTCCGTTCAGTAAGCGCGGCCACGCTTATTCCAATGGCTGGAGAATTCGTGACCATGCGCCCCGCCGCTTTGGATGGTCTCATCAACATAGTGTGGGAAAGTCTATCGAACCTCGGCGATGATTTGAGTGCAAGCACTGGAAAGATTATGGACCTCCTGGCTACCCTCTGTAGCTTCCCGCAAGTCTTGGATACTATGAAAGCATCGGCAGCTGAGGATGAGGAACGCTCTTTCACACTACTCGTTCCACGCCTGTACCCCTTCCTTCGACATACAATCACCTCCGTACGTTTGGCGGTCTTGAAAGCGCTGCTTACTTTCGCAAATCTCGGCGACGATACCGCTCAAGGCTGGCTTAATGGAAGAATTCTCAGGCTCATCTTCCAAAACATACTTGTTGAAAGAGATCCAGAAACTCTAGAAACTTGTCTGGAGCTTTGGAAAGCTCTTGTTCGAACATTGGCCAAGGACACTTCAGTTCTTGCTGACGAATTTGCGGCCCATGTAGATCCGTTGATGCAGCTTACTTTGCACCCAATTGGCGTCTCGCGGAACCCCATTCCGATGAATGCCACATTATTCCAAAAGCCATCTGGTGGGACGTATTCGATGCCTGGCTTCCAGCCTGTGCAAAGAAAGATGTCGTCGCCCGATGGCTCAGATAGGGCAGCTAAACGACGTCGAAAATCCACAAAAGTGGAGGAGCCAGCGATAGCTACGCTCACGCATGATGTTGACGGCCATATGATGCAAGGTGACATTGATCTCGTCGGAGTGGACACCCTGATTCGATCCCGAGCGTCTGCCGCCAAGGCCATGGGATACATCATGTCCATGGTACCGTCCGCCCAACTCGATGAGTATGACGCGCTTCTTGTACCAGGCTTTACTTCGGCATACTCGTCTACACAACTCACGGCCTGTCTGGTTGTTGATGAATATGCAAAGAATTGCCAGGCGGTGGGAGATACCTCTAGATATACAGATCACATGCAACGCATTGTTGAGCTGGACCGGCCATCATCCTACCGGGACCTTGTCAGTTTTGTCCAGAGAGTTCGATCGCAATGCCAACAACTCATACACCTCTTCCGCGACCACGGCAAAGTTTCCCATAGCAAGCTGCCGATATTGCCAGTGGTTGTTCAAGGCGAAGCTGAAGCAGGCCCAAGCGCTTTCTCGATTGCAACGGCTGAGAAGTGCATTGGCGACGATTACGAAAAACTTAAGAAGGCCATGGCTCCTGGCCAGCGCTTGATTGCTAGCCAGCAGCTTGCTGAGGCTCGAGAGGTGACCAGGACGGCCATAGAAGAAGCCAAGGCAGTCAAAGACAGTCGCGACGCCCGGATCAAGGCTGGCGCAGCCTGTGCTATGGTCGCCATGAATGTTCTGCCGAAGAAGCCCAGTCCTCTAATTAAAGGCATCATGGACTCCGTCAAGCTGGAGGAGAACCAGCTTTTGCAGAATCGCTCAGCCGACACCATCGCAAATCTGGTACGGCTATTCGCAGAAAAGGGTAGACGTGGTCCTGCTGAGAAGGTCGTTGCCAATTTGGTCAAATTCTCCTGCGTAGAAGTTGCAGAGACACCTGAATTCCCAGTCCACGCTAACAAAACTGATTGTATTCTATCCATGCAAAAGGAAGAAGACCGAGTGGATCATGCCGATGCTGCCAAATGGGCAAGAGAAGCTAAGGCTGCTCGCATCACTCGCAGAGGCGCAAAGCAAGCACTCGAAATACTATCAAAGACGTACAAGGACACCCTCCTTGAGGAGGTGCCTAGCCTCAAGAGGTTCATGGCAGACCCTCTCATCAAGGCCTTCAGCGGAGAGCTTCCAGCGGAGGCAAAGAACCCTGAAGAGACGTTTGGGCAGGAGGTTGTGGATGCCCTGTCTGTTATCAGAACCTTAACGCCGACATTGGACAAAGCACTTCATCCATTCGTCATGGGGATGGTGCCTCTAGTCATCAAAGCTTTGCAGTGCGAGCTGTCCGTATTCCGTTACATGGCGGCCAAATGCATGGCCACTATTTGCAGTGTCATTACTGTGGAGGGCATGACTGCTCTTGTGGAGAAGGTCCTTCCTTTGATTAACAACCCCGTCGACGTCAAGTTCCGTCAAGGCGCCATCGAAGTCATCTACCACTTGATAGCAGTTATGGGCGACGCCATCCTTCCATACGTTATCTTCCTCATTGTTCCTGTACTTGGCCGAATGAGCGATTCAGATAACGAAATTCGTCTCATTGCCACGACTTCATTCGCTACACTCGTTAAACTGGTGCCACTCGAAGCTGGTATTCCTGACCCGCCGGGCTTGTCTGAGGAGCTCCTAAAAGGTCGGGATCGTGAAAGGACCTTCATAGCCCAGCTCCTCGACCCCAAGAAGGTTGAGCCCTTTCAAATCCCAGTGGCAATCAAAGCCGAACTGCGTTCCTATCAGCAGGAGGGTGTCAATTGGCTTCATTTCTTGAACAAGTATCATCTCCATGGCATTTTGTGCGATGACATGGGCCTTGGCAAGACGTTGCAAACGCTCTGCATTGTAGCCAGCGATCACCATCAACGCGCAGAGGATTATGCAAAGACACAGGCACCGGATGCCAGGCGCCTGCCGTCACTTATCGTTTGCCCCCCGACGCTGTCAGGTCATTGGCAGCAGGAAGTGAAGACATATGCGCCCTTCCTCAGCGTCACAGCATATGTTGGACCTCCAGCAGAACGCAAAGCAATGCGGGACAGACTGGGGGATACAGACATCGTAGTTACATCGTATGATGTCTGCCGTAACGACACGGATATCCTAGAAAAGCACAACTGGAATTATGTCGTCCTTGATGAAGGCCATCTTATCAAGAACCCTCGAGCCAAGATTTCGCAGGCAGTAAAAAGACTGAGCAGCAACCATCGACTGATTTTGACGGGCACACCCATCCAGAACAATGTCCTTGAGCTCTGGTCGCTGTTCGACTTCCTCATGCCGGGTTTCTTGGGCGCGGAGAAGGTTTTCCTAGATCGATTCGCAAAGCCCATCGCAGCCAGCCGATTCAGCAAGGCCTCGTCTAAGGAGCAAGAAGCAGGAGCCCTGGCTATCGAAGCTCTTCACAAACAAGTGCTTCCATTCTTACTGCGACGTTTGAAGGAGGAGGTGCTCAACGACTTGCCTCCGAAGATCTTGCAAAACTACTACTGCGACATGAGTGATTTGCAGAAGAAGCTATTCGAAGACTTCACGAAGAAGCAAGGCAAGAAGATCCAGGCAGAGGCTGGGCGGGACGACAAGGATGCCAAGCAGCACATCTTCCAAGCCCTTCAATATATGCGCAAGCTGTGCAATTCCCCGGCTTTGGTCATGAAGCCAGGCACCAACGTGTATGACGAAACTCAAAAGATCCTGCAGAAGCAAGGCACGTCTATTGAGGATCCGGTGCATGCCCCGAAGCTCACTGCGCTACGGGACCTCCTGGTAGATTGCGGCATCGGCGGGGACGAGGGTGACTCGAATGACCCCTTGTATCAGCCTATCAAGCCGCATCGTGCACTTATTTTCTGCCAGATGAAGGAAATGCTCGATATGGTGCAGAACAAGGTTCTCAAAGACTTGCTTCCGTCAGTGTCGCATCTTCGACTCGACGGATCCGTGGAGGCCAGTAAACGTCAGGACATTGTCAACAAATTCAACAGCGACCCTTCGTACGATGTTCTCCTCCTTACCACAAGCGTAGGCGGTCTCGGACTCAACCTCACAGGTGCTGACACAGTCATCTTTGTGGAACACGATTGGAATCCACAGAAGGACCTGCAGGCCATGGACCGAGCACACAGAATCGGCCAGAAGAAGGTAGTCAACGTTTACCGTCTCATCACGCGTGGAACCCTGGAAGAGAAGATCCTCAGTCTTCAGAGATTCAAGATTGACGTTGCGTCCACGGTTGTTAATCAGCAGAACGCCGGGCTGGCTACCATGGATACGGACCAAATTCTGGATCTATTCAGCCTAGGGGACGCAGGGCCAAGTCTGATATCGGACCAGCCACAACACGGCATGGAGGGTCGCGAAGAGGACATGGTTGATCTTGAAACGGGAGATGTTTTGCGTCAGCCAGGCAAGAAGGCCTGGTTAGACGATCTGGGCGAGCTATGGGACAATAAGCAGTACGAGGAGAGCTTTGACCTGGATGACTTTATGAAGAATATGGGATGAGGTTGGTGAGATGGAGATGGGGATGGAGATGGAGGCGGAGAGAAAGACGGGGAGAGGTGGATTGGAATCAGCGAAGGCGGCATCTTCACAGTATTGGGAAACACTTATACCCGGCTCCAGGGATCCGATAGAACGGGGTTTTCAAAATCTCTAGTGGTCTGTATAACACATAGCTCATTAGCGATGGAGTAGTCATATTTGAAGCATTATCCGGTTGGACACCAAGCAGCGCATGGACTGGAGTACGCGCAGAATGCGTCTGGACGTGATCATGTTGGTTACCGGTGTGGTCTTCACTTTGCTGTACTTGTCTCTGATATGCTCTCTTTCGCTGTCATGAGGCGGTAAACTGGGTACCGACCAAGTATCCACACCTTGTTCTGGGAATAACGAAGAACCTCAGGTACTAATCTTACCCACCTACCTAAGGTAGGTACCTATAGTACCTAGAGTAACAAGTCATGGCGGGGTAGTTAAGAAAAAACCCCGCCATCAGGTGAAATGTGCATTGCGAGGCAAAGAAGCAAGGCGAGGTACCTGCGTAGGTGGTAATTTCGCATCGGCGAGCTCTCGAGAACATTCTATTCCTTACCTTACGTTTTCTTGCTACACGATAGATCCAGCTTTTGACCCATTGCTCATCTTCGCAGAGGAAACAAGTCCACTCTGTCAGAGACAAGGTCACGTAGCTGGTAGTCTTTCTTTCTTGACTCCATCGCCTCGCACATTACAGTCCAACGAGATCCATCAGACTCTCTCGTCACGATGCCTGTTGATTATAGCAAATGGGTAGGTTCCAGCTGCATCTATAAGCTCTGCTGCGTTAAGCTTCTTCCGTTCCCTTTGCCTTGACTAACACAATCTCCTACGTCATTAGGATGCGCTGGAGCTGAGCGATGACTCCGACATTGAGGTGCACCCCAATGTCGACAAGAGATCATTCATCCGAGCGAAGCAGAACCAGATCCATCAAGAGCGTCAGCAACGAAAGCATGAGATCGAGACATTGAAGTACGAGCGAGTCATCAACGATGGCCTACTGAAGCGCATCTCGGGTCTGCTGGCCTCCTTGCGATCCCATGCATCCGAGGCTGCCCTTCGCAACCCCGGCGAGCTCGCATTCCAAGCCGTCATGGAGTCTGCCGGCAGCCCCGAAGATGACCGACCCCCGCCCCGACCCGAGGGCATCCATAGTGAAGAAAAGGAGTTGCCCACGTACTCCAAGATGATGGCCACTCTACTGGACCAGGTCAACAAAGCTTTGGACGAGAAGAAGCCTGATAACCGCTACACGGCCATGGTAGAAGAGATACAAGAACACGAGAACAAGGTCACCCAGCTGCAAAAGGACCTACTGGTCAGGCTGGAGGAGCTTCAACAAGCGGAGGGCAAGAAGATCACCAGCGAAGGCCTCCGCACAGGCTTCGACAGTTCACACGTCAACAAGTCGCAATCTGCGGACAAGAAGGGTGATTCCAGCAAGCCGGAGCTTCTGAACCCCAACTTCTCCACAACCCAGTCCCTGCCAGCTCCGAACGCAGCATCTTCGAGTGGCGGCAACAATGACGACGACGATGATGGTGAGGTAGAGGCTTCCCCTGCCGCTCAAAAGTTTGCGGCCATCAAGGCCAATGATTATTCCACGAGTCTTCAGTACCTGTCGCAAAACCCGCAGATCCTTACCGAGCGCGAGACGGACGGCTTGCTTGTCATGGCTTTCGACGCGGCATTGGAGCGCAAGGACGATCTCTCGAGGCAGTGTGTGCACCAAGCTCTGCTGCTTCAGTATTGCCGTGCCCTGGGCAAGGACGGCGTTGCCCTGTTCTTCAAGCGCATCACGACCAAGGGTCACCAAGCCCAAGACGTCTTTTTCAAGGACGTTCAGGACACGTACATGAGGATCAGGAACCGGTCTCGGGAAATCATTGCCGAGAGGGCCAAGGAGGCCGAGACGGGTGGTGTGGAACAGATCCAGCTTCATGCTGTTGAACCCGGTACAGTTATTCAGATTAGCATCCCACCAGCGGATAGCCAAGAACCCGAGGTGCAGCGGGCACGAGAGATCTTTGAAGGCTTCAAGCCTAACATGAAGGCGGCTCTGGAAACTGGTGACCTTGACAAGGTCAATGAGGTTCTAGGAAAGATGAAAGTAGAGGATGCGGAAGAACTGGTCAACCTGTTCGGAGAGGTAAGTAGTCCTGCTGCCTTGCTAAGAAGTTATCAAGACTAACGTGTTCAATTCCAGGCGAACATTCTAAGCCTCGAAGAACAAATCATAGATGCCACTACGGAAGAAGGCCAGAAGCAGCTCAAGGCAATGGAGAAGGAGAGGGAGAGGGAAAGGGCATCAGCAGAGAAGGACTATGCGGATGATCCGGAGTAGTCCGTCCGCTCCATTGTCCGAGAGACGTGGAAAATCCTGTTACTGTGGACTCTTGGCCTAACGAGGTTCGATTGTAGGGAGACTGGGCATATATTCAATGGTGCAAAGTTCATGCCCCTGGTTGTGAGGACTGATGGGATCAGGGTATTGGATTTGCTGCCACGCGGCCGGAATGAACAGAACCGGTGTGGTTTTGGTTGTGTGCTGACAGGTAAATCACGACGGGAGATTAATCGTATCAGCCATGCAGGTTGTCGGATGTGTGAGTGGCTTCAAGTGTCAAGGTCTCATAAGAGCAAGTATCCGGGTACAGAATTAGAGTCAATTCCACTATTTGGCCTGCACGTATCACGATAAGCAGCGGCGGGTGATTGTCTGTTCAAATGGGGAAGACGTGTTGCTTGATCGGCTTTATTTATAACTATTAACCATATCCATGCTTCATGTGAGGCATTGGGAACGGCCAGCAGCATTATTAGGGTTCGTTCCTGAAATTGAAGCCGAGGCTTGACGATGTATATCCCGGCACTGGAGGACAACTTTGGATGTAGAATGACTGATCTGGTGATTTACAGGCTACATTCAACACCTGGCCGCCACTCTGGAAGATCGACGAGGGTCAATTAAGGGGAGTGTTTCCGACAATGCGGTCTGGCTGCGGAATCGAGATGGCAGCGAATCCGACACACGGCGCGTTTGGGATTCAAGACCCAAAGAAAAACTGGAGCGGACCCGAAGAGCATCCCGTGTACGAACCGCTGAAGCGCCGGCTCTGTAACAGCCAAGAATTAGATTGGCGTTTGGACCATCCAATTGATTGCCCGCTAGGCCTTTTGCTCCCGGAGCCGCGGGCTCGTATTGAACCTCCCTCGACCACATTCCGTCGCCTTAGCCCTACCTCTGCTGCGCGTTTCAGGGTGCACGCCTGGCCGGTCCACTATGCTGACGTTTGGGCGAGAGGCGCAGCGCAGCGCATGCCCGCAGGCTGGGCTTGGCCTCTCGACTCGTGCAATGCTCCCTCTGGGTCGGTTGAAAGGCGAGGCGCGGACGTGAGAGGTTGCGTCTCTTCGCGGCTGGGCACTGTCGCGGAAGGGTGTTGCATGTAGATGTGGTTTTGAAGCTCGGCTTGGCTCTCCGGCCTTTTCACTTATATTGGTTTCGATATAGCTTAAGCTCTCCGAACTTTACTCGCCACTCCAGCATACATTCCTTTATATAACGGCCACTCTGCTTTTCGTCTTGTCCCACCGGTTCTGGGTCGAAGTCCAATATCTCCTTCTTGATACGGAGCCCGAACGCGCATTCGACACAAAGGGCCATCGACCAATGTTGTGACCGAGCAAGGAACGAAAACAAAAGAAGAGAATAACGCGGATACGGCTCAATTATGTTTCCCTCGTTGCACCGCGTCTTGTTTGCAGCTCTGCTAGCCGTAGCCGGCGTTCAGGGTCGCCCTCAGACAAATCCTGATGCCCCAATAGCCGGCAACTCGTCCACGGCGATAGCCTGCAACAACTCTCCAACGCTGTGCTCTCGCAACTACAACGAGGTGTCTCACTTTGGTGCGCATAACAGTGCCTTCCTCCGTGACGCCTCCACCGGAGATTCCCTGGCCGGGAACCAGTATAAGAACGCCACCCTTGCCCTGGACGCCGGCCTACGCCTGCTACAGGCACAGGTCCACGACTCGGATGGCGTTCTGCACCTTTGCCACGGGTCGTGCGGTATCCTGGACGCGGGCCCGCTGCAGACTTGGCTCCAGGCAGTCAACGTCTGGGTAGAGGCGCATCCCAACGACGTCGTGACCATCCTGCTCGTCAACGCCAAGTCGCGGCCGGCGGCGGAGTTCGGCGCCGTCTTCCAGGCCGCCGGCATCGCGCAGCACGGCTTCGCCCCGTCGGTCGCGCCGGGCCCCATGGCCAGCTGGCCGACGCTGCAGGCCATGATCGACTCGGGCGGGCGCGTGGTGTCGTTCGTGACCAACATCGACGCGGCGCCGCCCGAGCACCCGTACCTGCTGCCCGAGTTCTACTACGTCTTCGAGACGCACTTCGAGGTGACGGAGATTGACGGCTTCAACTGCACCATCGACCGCCCCAACAACCGGGGCACGGCCACGGAGGCGCTGGCGGCCGGCTACCTCAGCCTCGTCAACCACTTCAAGTACCAGACGCTCTTCGGGGGCATCATGGTGCCCGACGTCGACACGCTGCCCGTCGTCAACAGCGCGGGGAGCGGCCAGGTGGGCAACATCGGGCGCCACATGCAGCAGTGCGCGGGCGAGTGGTCGCGCGTGCCCAACTTCGTGCTGGTCGACTTCTGGAGCGAGGCCGACCCCATCGCGGCGGTGGACCAGGCCAACGCCGTGACGGACGTGCAAGGTCGCCGGGCGGCCGGCGGCGGGCCCACGGGGGGCGGCTCGGGAGGCGCAGAGGCCTACAGGCGCAGCCTGGGACACGGTGCGCTGCTGCCGTTCCTGGCGGGTGCCCTGCTGGTGGTATAATTGTGCATCGTCTTTTTTGTTCTCTATAGATATTCTCTTTGGCACAGCGAGGCGTTTCCGGGGGGCACGAGTTAGAAGATTTAGATCAAAGATACGCGGTGAATGGTACACTGGTGTAAAGCGCAGAGCAAATAGCGGCCACTTTGCGAAAGGTAGCAATCGTTTCGAACGAACCGGATCTCAAATTGATAGTTCCATGTTACACATTGTGCCCTTTGCCGCTGATTGATTTGTGTGTTTTGGCGTGAGGTTGGTGGAAAGAGAATGAGTTGCGGTAGCTCCACATGCCCGGTTCACTCAATACGTTGCCGCCAGCGGAGAACTGATAGTCTAACTAGTTACCTTACCTTACTCTAGTCCAAGGCATAGACTAATTGTTTACCAAGCTGTTCCGGTCAAACAATGAGCTGGATGCACTGCTGTCCTGGCCGAGCAATCTCAATCATCTCCAAGAAGCAAGTAGGCCTCTGCAAGGTATTTTACCGCAGGCCACCACCCGTCCTCTCAAGACTCCCGAAAGCGCAGTATCACGCCTCTGCCGCCAACGACACGATGGACTACGCATCCATCCCCACGCCTTCAGCTTGCTACGTTGACTTCTGCCTCATCCCCGTATGCTTACACCCTTCCCATTTGCTTCCCCCCCCCCTTCCCCTTTCATTCATGAACATGTGGGCTCTTTTGCACGATGGGCTCCGCTAACTATGGCTCCCAAAAACGCGCAGGTCGGCACCGGCAGCGTCTCCGTGGCCGCCGAGGTGGCCGAGGTGCAGCGCGTCCTTAAGGCCAGCGGGCTCAAGTACACGATGCACTCGGCCGGCACCACCGTCGAGGGCAGCTGGGACGAGGTCATGGCCGTCGTCGGCAAGGCCCACGCCGTCGTCCACCAGCGCGGCGTCTTGAGGGTCCAGTCGTCCATGCGCGTGGGGAGCAGGACGGACAAGAAGCAGACGGCGGAGGACAAGGTCAAGAGGGTGACGGACTTGTTGGCGGAGGATGCGTCATAGTATTCGTGATGGATTGCGCACCTCTAGACGAAGACGACGCACTCTACATGATATGCGCGTCTTCTTGGTCACAATTTAGCATTCAAGTCGAGGGCATAGAAGCACATTATAAGTATGTCTATTTCGCGAGGTTCACAAGAATATTACATATCCATGCACATTACTCGCAGGGCCAAGACCCGTGGCTACAATCCCCCCAACCCCAAAGTACAGACTACTCATACACCGGACGCCTACAGCTGTCCAACAAGCATCCCCTTCCCAACCCAACGTTCTGCCATGTGCTCGATGGCCGATCAAGCACGCGAGGTCATCTTCTTCTGCGACTTGCGCAGCTCCTTCTCCCTCTCCTTCTCCAGGTACTTCTTCTGAGCCTTGGCGTCGAGGCCCTTGAGGTCCGCGTCACGCTTGGCCTTCTTGACGCGCTCCCTCTCCGCCGCCCGCTCCTCGTTCTTCTCGTCCTCGGCCGCCTTCCTCAGCTGAGCGGACAAACCCTCGCGGGTCTTCTGGAGCTTCTTAGTCACCTCGGGACGGAAGTGGGCACCCTGGACGAGCTGGTCGGGAATGCGCAGGAAGTAGGAGAAGACGGGAAGAAGAGCCTCGTAGTTGTTATCCGATGGGAGTTGGTACTTGAGGTAAACGCGCTTGCGAGGGTTGGTCTCCTCGATGGTCTTGGGCTTGTCGATGGGCTGGTCAGTTACAATAAGGTAGTCGAAAGCGTCCCCAGCAGCGTCCACGGCCGCGAGCAGCTCGTCGGTCAGCAGGAGATCGGTGATTTCGGCGTTCTCGCTCATGATGGTCAGCCAGTTGGGCAGCTTGGGATGATCCTTGGTGACGGTGATGGACACGTCGTAGCGGTCATCACGAAGCTTCTGCATGCGGGCCTTGTTCACGAGCGCCCAGACAAAGTTGTCGTACGTGCTCTTCTCCTTGGGGCGAGACTCGGCACTGCTCAGTTGAGGGGGGGTCAGGAGAGTCTCCTTGCCATCAAAGGGGTAAATGACGGCCTCGACAACGTCGACAGGAGCAGGAGAAGAGTCCATAAAGAAGCCAGTGGCGGTCTCGATAGTCCACAGAATAGGGTTGAATCGCTTGGTGAGGGTAAGCTTGATATCCGCAAACGCAGCGTTCTGTCTTCCAGTGGCATAGGTCGTGTACTCGAACAGCGAGTTCTCCTTGATCAGCTTATCCGGCGTGACATCTGAGTCGACGTTGGGAACGCCGCCGAAACCCACGAGGGAGAACTCGCTCTTGAGGGCAGGCGTGTGCGCTCGCATCCACTTCCTGGCCTTGGTGCGATTGCTGCGGGCACCAAAGATGTGAACAAAGAAGATGACAGCGGCGATCGCGAGGATCATGCCCTCGGCCTTGAACTCATCGAGGGAGTGGCGCTCGTGGACCCTCCACCAGGCCGTGTAGGGTCTGTTTGTGGCCACAGGCGCGGCGCCGCCCAGAGTCGCAGACTCGGGCGCGGGAACGACCTCGGGTTCGGGGACCGGATCAGGAGCTCCAGCAAAGTCGGCAAAGTCTGCGACAGCGAAATCACGCCCGCGTGTTAGTCTTCAATGGGCTCTTGCGGAAGGACATTGAGGGGACGCAGCGAGTCAAGCCACGGTAGCGGAGAAGCAGCGCCCGAGCACAGCCTTGGGGGGGGGGGGAGAGGCCGGCGCGAGGATAAGATACAACGTACCAGTATCCGGCTTCGCCGAGGGTTCGGCGGGCTTGGAGCCCCCGAAAAGGTTCTTCAAGAGGTCGGCCATGGTTGCGTGGTCGATTGAAGGACAACGAGAGGGGGACGAGAAGCGAATGAGGAGGTTGATGCTAAAGTGAGCCAGAAAATTGGGGAGCTCAGCTGCGTTACCTAGACCTCGGGGTGCGGATACCTAATCCACAGGCTTGGCCCAGGTGGCATTGAAGGTACCCTCAGGCGCATCCTGCGAACCTGGGGCAAATGCCCCAGACCCACATCTGCAATTGACGCCATTAAGTGCCAACTCCTACCAGGACATTGCCTCATTTGGAGGCTCCAGCGCATTTCGTCAGCAAAGCCTGAATCCGTCTCCTGACTTTGTCAAATGCTTTTATGCTATTCGATTGACGTCTCGGGGCTTGAGTCACCGGAGTATACTTATTGTTAAATCGAGGGTAATGTAGATGAGGGCAAGAGGTTGAGGCTTGACAACCATTGGAAGCCTGCTAGAGTCCGTCAAGCCGACGTTTCTAGGGGTCATTGACTGGCAAAACCCTGTGTCTCAGAATTTCTGCTCCATAAAGCTTAAAATGTCTTGCGATATTCTAACCCTCCATGTGCGTGGTGAGATTTTATCGTTATGAAGGTAATTCCAGACCTGGCGTGGTAGAGCCTGTGAGTGCTGTAGATGGTAATGCCTTAGGGGCATGTGCGTTGCCGTGCCAACCACAAACGTCAATCCCGAGCATCAACTGCACTGGATGGTACTTTCGCAAAGCGATCAGACCGTCTTCGAAGGTGCATCAGGGTCATAACTGGAGAGCTCAGAATGTCACAAACTGCACCTGTTCGCAAATATGGAAAACAGTCCAAAAAATCAAAAGCAGAGCGCCTGTTCGCCGAATTACCTCAAAGCCCCATCCGAAGACCCCCGGCGACTGGTACTGTGGACAGCTTAACCAAGCAGCTTTCAACAATCCAGATTGAGGATGAGCCTGCGATTTCGCCACGAACTTCACCTCGAAAGGCCAGAACCGCCACAGAGGATGAAGTACTGCCTGAGAGAATCACATACGACAGCCGCAAGACAGAGGACGAGCTCGAGAGTACTCCATCAGAGCATGTGAAAGTGAACAGCCAGGAGTGTGAACGCAACGCAGAAGATGAACCTATCCCAGAATGCACCAGCGAAGAGCCAGAACAAGCTCCTAATCTGCAATGGCTGGAGGATGCAGCTCTCCGGACCTTAGGCTGGGACGAAGTGTCTCCACCGGGTGATCGTATCGAAAAGATTGCCGAGGCATCTTATGCCGAAGTATATCGCGTCACAAATGAGCGAGGCACCAGTATCATCAAGGTTATACGGCTGCCCTCTCCAATTAAGCCACAGACCAAAGCCCAGGTGAAGTCAGGGTTGGTGGACGAGGAGCCTCACTCTCCAGATGATGTGCAAGGAGAACTACAAATATCGGAATGGCTAGCGGATATCCCCGGATTCGTGGTTTACAAGCAACGATACATTGTCCAAGGCAAAACCACACGGCAGCTGCTCGAAACACACCAGGCCTTCCAGAAGAAAATGAAGAAGCAAGACCCGGATCGAGCACAGTTCTACCCATCGCCAAGTCGGTATCTGGACGACACAAGGTTCCTGGTAGTGGAGCTTGGTGATGCGGGGAAAGCACTAGAGGATTGGGAGTTGAGCACTACGGACGAGATATGGGACATCTTCTTTCTCGAAGCGATAGCATTGGCCCGAGCTGAAGAGCTCGTCATGTTTGAGGTGAGAACAAGAGCTTGAGCCACAACTCACGGCTTGTGCTAAATATCTACAGCATCGGGATTTACACGAGGGCAATTTATGCATTCGACGTGTCCGAGACGCTGTCGAAAGAAACGCCGAGTCAGACGGCTTTTTTGGTTTCTCTGGGCTCGATATTACGATACTAGACTACGGCTTGTCGAGAGCTGAGGATCTATCAGTCGACGAGGGCCAAGTGGTTGCGCTTGACCTTGAGCGAGATCTCAGCCTGTTTACGAGTACCCATGCACCTCAATGCAAGGTCTACCGACAAATGCGGTCATTCCTACTGAGGGGCGACCGTAAATGCCTGCCTCCGAGGGACCACAACGCACCCTATGCCAAGGGCGTCGACGGGCCGCTGACCTGGGATGCATACGCGCCCTACACCAACGTGCTGTGGCTGGCATATCTATACGAGTACTTGCTCGGTCACTTTGTGGGAGACAAGAAGGAGCTCGCCGCCTTCAAGAAGGAGACGAAGGAACTCTGGAAGTACTTGAATCCTAATGCAAAGGACAACGTACCGTGCTTTGGCGGAGCAGCGGACGTCGTGTGCTTCGCAGTGGAAGCAGGCTGGATTGGGCAGGAGCAGTTGACTGGTCTGAGCGGCTCGATTCTCGATCGGGAGGACAGCATCATCCTTTCACGGGACGAAGGGGCCGGCGAGGGGGCATTGCGAAGATCTCCAAGGCGAAAGCGAGATTGATTATGTTCGGATATTGCGTTGCTTGGGCGATCATGTGTCTGCATGGAGGAACGGAGTTTTGCACCAGATTTGGCTTAAGGTGAACGGGAAACACCTATAGATACCACGGCATTACTGAAGGCCGACAGTTCGTCGCCTTGGCGCCGTTCCAGCGACTGTACAATTATAGAGATATAGAATGATATTCAATTGTTTGAGAAACGAAGGTCTCCATGCCATGTTGTCAAACGCTGGAAACATTCCCAAAATAAACAGCCCGACAGGTAGAGCAAGGTGACCGACGGCAACAGTTGAAATTTGGCCGAGAGCCTGTAGGGTATCCAGAATGCTCAACGTAGCAGCTGAGGCAGGCACAGTAGCCGGATCCCGAAGCTAAACGCCCGCGCCTGCTGTTCCTCGGCCACTGAATGCCTGTTTGGGCAACCAAGTTGGCCCCTGCCCCAGGTCGCATGTCCTAGCGCATGAACCGATTCGCTGCCCCAGATGAGGAGCTCCATCCAGCCATCCCCGTCAGCAAAAACAGCGTGCCGAGGCCCAGCTTGTTAAAAGGCCGAAAACGCAAAAATGAGTACCCACTACGGCTTGTTGGCATGTTGATGGCTTGTCCCGGGGAAGCACATGATCGCGGCCTGCCTCAACCCGCAAAACTTCAAACCACCTCACTTGTCCCGAGCGTCCGCTCGCCTCGTCTCCCCATGAGACACGTGGAATATCCGAGAACACCGGCCCAACCACCCATCCGTCCCTGACTTTGAGAGCCCTCTTGTCACAGCAACAGTCTGGTAGCTCTTCACGATTCAATTGCACGCCCGTCACCACTCACCGCCGTCCGACGACACCGCCCCATCGACTACCAACCTATTGCAATTCTCTATGATCAGATCATAGCACGCGCCGCCATGTCAATCAACGGCTACTCTGCTGTCCTCAGGCCTACGCCAGGCATGAATGGCTCCGGGACCCCCGCGCAAGATCTACTCGCCTCGTCAATATCCTCCCTCTCAGCACCGGCCGGACCGCGCCAGTCGTCCCACATATCCAAGACATACCGCCAGGCTTCCACCCTCTTCTTGACGCGTCGTCTACCCGAGGCCTTGACCACGCTGATACCCCTAATTACACCTCCTGCTACTGCCGACGATGGGGAGCTGGCACCTGTCGCCAAGTCCTCGAGGACCACCAGGGTCAAGGTATGGAGCCTCTACTTGACCATCCTCAACGCTGTCATCGAGCTCGAGGCCGAGGAGGGCAAGAATGCCTTTGGCACACAGGAATGGAGGGCACTATGCAGTAAAGTCCGGGATGGAAATGTCTGGGAGGACGTGGTTAGGAATGGGTACCACGGCGTGGAAGGCGACGTGGACCCGGACGTCGTCATTAACCTGTAAGATATCCGACTCCGCGACGTGACATGGTCAATTGCTAACCCTGACAGCGCGACATTGCTGTTGGCACACGCCCCGGACCAGGCTGTCAACCAGAAAAGACTAGAAGCCTACCTCGCAGCCTGCAACACGCCAAATCTGGATCTGGCTGGTAGACTCAGCGAGGCTTCCTCTCCCAAGTCGCGCATGTCCTCCCGCTACCGCTCACCTGCCAAGGGAACCAGCGGCGCGAACACGCCCAGAGACCTGAACGCCAGGGTGAAGATTCTCGAGCTTTACACGTTGCATGTCCTACTTCGTAACAATGAATGGGACTATGCACGTGAATTTATCTGCGCTAGCTCTGTGCTAGATGAGGAGCGTCGAGATGCCTTCCTTCAGGCCCTCGAGAGCCTGCGTGAAGACCAGTTGGAGCAGGAACGGCAACAGGAGGAAGAGCAACAACGGCAGGAGGAGCAGCTGCGCAAGGACGTGGAAGATGCAAGGAAGCAACGACTAGAGAACGAAGCAAGGGAGCGAAAGCGAGTGGAAGAGGAGAGGGCACGCCGAGAAGGCAGCGAAGTGGATTACGGTGTGGAGGAGACGCCCAGTGTTGCTGGATCAAGTCAGGGCCGACACAAACGCACAGCGTCAACCCCAGCCCAGCCGCCTCGATCGGCAGTCTCACGACCAAAGGGCAAACCAGCAGGCCCTTTGACACTGACCGCCCGCGCAAGCTTGATTATCACGCGGTTCCGTGCGATTATCGACCAGCTGAGCGCATCCCTCAACAGCAACCCCATGGTGCTTATGAGATTTCTTGCATTCGTTGCAGGCATGCTACTCGTGCTGGGCCACAAGGGCCTCAGGGAGCGTGTCCAGCGTATACTGGGGGCGTCGTGGAACAAGGTCAAGTCCACGGCGGGCATGGGAGCCAAGGTTAGCTACATATAACACTGCTGACCGCGATGTGGTGGTATATTGTACTAGTACGGAGGATTTTGCATTGAACGGGAGTTTCAAGGGGTTGGCTTGACTTGTATCACGTCTGCGGGAGTCATGAAATGAGTTACTTGGATTCACACCACTAGTTTGAGCATCTTGAGCCACACGGCTGTAATGATATCTGCATATTTTTTTTTCTTTCTGGAAAGATGTTTCCCAGCGTGATCTCTCCCAGTGTGATTGCTCAAACTACATGCCTCCAAAATAGAAAAGTAGACGCCGCAACGCCGAACCATGCATCTCACACCCGAACACCGCCCTCAACATATGAACATGTTATAACCATAACAATGGCCCAACCCAGGCCGCTCTAGGGCTAGTAATTTGCCTGCCGATTCGTTTTCTTTTGGTAGAATAACTGTGGAAAAAGAGTTAGACACAGACGTGCAGAAACGCAAGGGACCACGAGAGCACAACATACGTCTGTCCTCGAACTACCCAAATTGATAATTTTGGGGCAACCGTCGCGATCCTTCTCCAAGCGGGTGCACTCGAAGCAGTAGAAGGCGTCAGAGATGCCCTCGCCGCCGCACACGACGCACTTGTTCTGGTAGTTGCCGAAGCTGCACTCGTCGCAAATGCGGACGAGGGTTGTCGGGCGGACGTACGAGTCGCAGACCGGGCACTTGCCGTCGCACTTGTCACAGAGGCGTCCGATAGCGATGCCGGACTGCTTGCGGCACATGACGAGATCACTGGCGGGAAGGAGTCAGTATACGGGGACCTGAGGCACGGGAATCAGCCTGGCGGTGCATGACTTACGGGTGGTGGCGCGACATCGTGGGAGGTGGTCGTGGCGGTGAGGCGCGGGGAATGCGACAAGGTGTTTGCGAAAGGAAGAATGGCCGCCAGTGAACGAATGCTGGAGGCAAGCAAATAATAATTGCCAGTTGATTTCTCAGCCTTGCGCTGGAGCTTCGACGGAGTTCGGGGGTTTGAGCCAATCATGCAACAGTACCTTAACAGGAAGTGGCGGAAAGACAGCAGGTGGGGCAGCTGCTCTTGGTCTCAGCCGCCTATTCTAAGGTAAGGTACCTGGTGAAAGCTGGTTCTTGGACTCCGGATGAGGCAGCCGTCTGATCTGCATCCACACAGACACGTTCACCCGAAGCTCGTCTGCTAATCGGCAAGACGTGCTTGTCGCCGTCCAGTGATTCTGCTTGCAGTTTTGGGACTGGCCAGATAATGCGACAGCGCTTAGGAAGCTACCATGTCGTCTGTCAACGAGTATGTAGCCCCGTCGAGTTCTCAATATTTTGGGAGCATTCTACTAAACGAATTGTGTAGGCCTTTAATGGCCGATGAGGTTCAAGAAGCCTCAAAGTCTCTGAACGGGGATGTCGGAGTTGGCGACGAAAATGCAAAGAGAAAAGCGCCATCCGATGGCGAAAACAGCGCCTCCAAACGCACACGACAAGACGACGAGGACAACAGCAACAAAGATCGAACCGAGCCTACGGAGCCTACGAACGGACCCGCCTCAGGACTTGAGCGCCGCCGGTCCGAAGACGAAGCTGCACGGGGCAACGATGAGCGGCGGAAGTCGGCTGTGCAAGAGGAGAAGAAGCGCAGCAAACGCTTGTTTGGCGGCCTGCTGAGCACCTTGAGCCAGACCACAGCTAATCCGCACCAGAAGCGACGCCAGGAGATTGAGCGAAGACAACAGGAAAGACTGCAGCAGCAAAAAGCGGAAGATGACCAAAAAAGGGTGGACAAGTCGACGAGGCTACGCGATGTCCGGATGGCGCAACAGATCGTTTGGGATGAGGAGGTGGTACGTGCATCCCATGACATGGAAGAAGTGTAATATGCTGATAGCAGCTTGCTCAGATGCGCAACAAGCATTCGAAGATGCTCGATCTGGCGCGGTACCTCCAAACGAAGGCCAGGCCACATATCGTACGTCGGGAATCTCCCTTTACCCAACATCTCCGAACTAGCTCGGTTCTCTTGCTAACCCGGCCTGCCTAGTACTACCTGCCTTGGAAGCTTACCGAAGAGCAGCAAGATCTCATTGACGATCAAATACGACAAGCCAACAAGATCGTTGACAGAGAGCTCGATGACTTTGAGCGGAGAAAGGACCGTCACGTTGAACGGTATGGCACTAGGCGGCGATCCAGCGTAGCTGCGAGACTACTTGCGGATCTGGCAGATCCGGTGGCTCCCATCATCCCGGACGATGAGAGGGATACCCAGCAAGTGACAGAGGATCGGCCGCAGGAAGCTGACCAAAGCAAGTCTGGTGTGGCGATGACTCAGGAGCACCATCACCACCACGATGACTCTGGCGACGTTATGGTCGAAGCCGGTGAGGACATGGTGATATACTAATCCTAGGTTTTGTGATGAAGAGCATTGGGCGCGGGGATTTGTTGCTCGGCATTTCCCCTATACAGCAGTGTCACACCTCGGAGAAGCAAACCTCGCAACTCTCTGGCGCGCATCATGAACTTGCGTACATGGGTGTTTGTGGGGGTTATTCTCACCTGAGCAGTGTATTTCTTATTTGCAGCATAATGTTTCAAGATACCAAATGTACGTTCAGGCTGTTGCCTGACGATTGAGATGGGATTTCTAAATTCCGAATTCCAAGCCGAAACCTGTGGACTCTTTCGAACTGCAGGTAAATATGTCCAATCAGTCCGGATCGTTACTAGTCTCGCTTGCCTCTGCGGGAACCGTTGTGTCTTTTGTCTCGAGTGACGAGAACATGATGGGAGTCCCCAAGCTGTTGATTAACAGGAAAAACCCGGAGACAATGAACGTTTCGACACCAGTGCCAGGACAAGTCCTGCAGCACATCGCGATTAATTGAAATGTTAAGTGTTACCTGCTGAAAGGTAACATCCAATGCTACATGGGCCGTGTTTAAATGCAATGCAAGTTGGCTACGTACCTACAGTATGGTTGGATCTACACAAAACGGGTGGTTCCGAACCAACAAAGTCCCTCTTTAGGAGACGTTGGGGTCTTGCCAACGGCAATTTTACGTCATAGCTCTTGGCTCTATGTCTGAATTGGCAATGTCAAGCGAGGAGTGTACGAGAAAGTGATACATGAGCAATCACTCGCCGTGTGTATTCCCATTTTCTTGGCACCGATCCACGTTATCCTCCATGACCGTGAGAGTTTTGACAGTGGATCTGTAGCATTCTACTTTGAACACGGCCTGCGTTAGACTGACACACCTGTTGCAACTCGACGATGCAATGCCGTAACAACGGCCCGCTGTGGACCTCGGGGTCGCCGGGAAGATGGCCAGGCTACCTTTGCGGTGAAATGGTAAAAGACTTGCGCAGGATGGCAAGGCAAGTTGGACAAGAAACGCCCCATCGCTGCATGAAGGACCCTTGCTCGCACGTCGGACGAGGCGCATCTCGTTGTTTAGAGCTTCCACCCTCCACGTCGGTGGCTGCCGGAAGTTTTGCGATACCTCGGCACTGACCCCAAAGCTTCCCACCTGCCCCACCTGCCACCAACGTCGTGGTCCACACTATGCTGCGACGTTAGCAAGCCTTATAGTCCTGCTTGCGCCAATGTTTGAACCATTAAACTTGGTTCTCTAGATCCTTGCACTCCAATTTGTCCAGAGAAATATCAAAAGCATATAGCAATGGACACGAGCAAGCTGGTTCCCAACGATCCCCGTGTCCGGACCGAGTCCGCCACCGTTCGGGGCCGGAAGTACACTTACATCATCGGCGAGCCGCAAGGCGAGCCCATCGACACCGTCATCCTGTGCCACGGATGGCCGGACCTCGCGTTTGGATGGCGGTACCAGATCCCCGTCCTCATGGCCAACGGCTACCGTGTCGTGGCCCCAAACATGCTCGGCTATGCTGGCACGGACCGTCCTGATTCCCTGGAAGAATTCTCGTTCAAGACCATCTCTGGAGATATCAACGAGCTCGCCAAGAAGTTTGTCGGCGATGGCCAAATCATCCTTGGTGGCCACGACTGGGGCGGTGCCCTAGTCTGGCGAACTGCCATGTGGTTCCCCAAGCTCATCAAGGCCGTCTTCAGCGTCTGCACGCCCTTCCACCCTCCCCAACCGGAGTGGCACTCGCTCCAGGACATCATCGCCTCCGGCAGGCTTCGGCAGTTCGGCTACCAGCTGCACCTAGCCGGGCCGGAGCTCGAGCAGCAGTTGCAGGGCCCAGAGAAGCTCCGCCAGCTCCTCAATGGCCTGTTTGGCGGCATCGGCCCCGACGGCGAGTTCGGCATCAGCATGGAGAAAGGCGTGCTCCTCGACAACCTGCCCAAGTTGCGGCCCACGCGGCTCCTCAGCAGCGAGGAGCTCGACTTCTACGTGCAAGAGTACATGCGCCAGGAGGCGCCGCAGATGCGCGGCCCGTTCAACTGGTACCGCACGCGCAAGGTCAACTGGGAGGAGGAGCTGCCCTTGACCAAGGAATCGAAGCAGTTGGAGATGCCGGCACTCTTCATCATGGCTACGCGGGACGCGGCCCTGCCCCCGGCGATGTCCGCCGGTATGGAGAAGTATTTCAAGCAGCTGACGCGGGAGGAGGTCAACAGCTCGCATTGGGCTCTGTGGCAGACCCCGGACGCTGTGAACGAACAGCTCGTGAACTTCCTGAATAAGGTCCATGGCGCGAGCAAGTCGAATTTGTGAGTTGCTGGAAGAGGGACATGAATTGTAATCGCCGGTAACGGAATGTGTATCTGCGAGACTAGGAGCTACATATGATACATATAGCAAATGTGTTTTAATATAAAAAATGCAGGCATGGCTGTTTCTGCTTTTTGCTATTGAGAACTTCCCCGCCGGTGCAAATGTTGAGATGTTCCGCATTATTTGGTGTGGCCAGATCCATCTTTGGGCAGACCCCTCTAGATCGCCTTTCCGAGCCGTGCATGTTCTAGATGATGGGAGGCTGACACCGAGAGCCGAAGGCTGATGTCTTGATCGTCATGTAGAGCAAGCTACAGGTGAGACTTGACAAATCATCATCTGTCCTGTTGCGTTTGCGTTGAGGCGGCGAAGTGATCTGGCCGATTCGCTATGCGTTTGGAAAAAGTTGAATCCTTTAATTCCTCCAATATTTTTACGTGACTTGAAAGCAAAACTTCACTTGAGGGAGAACTTCTCTCCAACCACCACAGGACCAGTGGTCTTAGCCTTCTTGTTGGGCTTCCCACACATGGCGCATGCTGGTGTTCTCGTCAGTCTCCAAGCACAGCCGTTGCATCGAGGCAGCCACGTACCGTCGTTTTTGTATGAGCACTTGTGGCAAAGCGAGTGACCCTGCGTGATCTTGGTCTTGCATGTCGTACAAGCACTGATGACAAAGGGGTCAGAGTGAGGCAGGGCATGTAAGAGGGTGGCACGTACCTGGCGTACTGCGCGTACGGGTTCTTGGCTGATTTGGACAAGAGCTTGCTCTGAGGCACGTCGCGTTAGCAGAGGCATACGTGTATGGTGACTTTTGTCTGTGAGCGTACCTTGACGACGCCGGTTTGGCCCAGGGTTGCCGACTTGCTTCCGGACGCCTTGGTAGTGGTGTTGGCTGGCGAGCCGTAGTACATCTCGCTCTTCTTCTTCACGCCAGGAGTGGCGAGCGCTGTGCCCTTGACAAGCTTCTGACATTTGGCGCAGACCATGGCGGAAAAAGCGGTTATGAATACGCTGGAAGTTGGATCGAAAGTCGCTGAGATTTATAATCTCGCTCACTTGTCTTGTTGCCACTCACTGTTGATGGAGGTGGTTGATGAACGAAGTCAAGCGAGGGATCCACCGAGTGGCCGGTGTGCTTGGGGTAAATGGTGACCTTGGGCTGCCGGCGCAAGTATTGGAGACTCGACTTTGCACAGGGGGGGCCCACGGTTTCGGTTTGCACTGAGAGCACTGGCTACTTAGACTTGTCGACGTGACATTGCCTTAGCACTGCTTGGCCTAGGTAGGTAGGTACCTGTAGAAATACACTAATGTAAAAAGCTCAGTACCGTACCTACCTACTGTTTCTACAACGAACGAGAGGTACAATTCATCAACAATAATTTCGCGGAATAATAGAATACAGCCCTTTTAATTCTTTAATATTATAATAAAATTTCTAAAAAAGAATTCTTTTAAGATCCTTTTCAAAGTTTTCAAAGGATTAAGTATTCATTTAATATTTTATCTATAACTTATTAATGCTTTTTTATTTCTTTAATCACTTGCTCCTGTAGGCCTTACGATATAGCGTTAAGCGAAACTAATGTCGTCCCACTGTAGGTGAGGACTAATACGCGTTTCAAAGTCACACTGAACCCAAGGACCTTGGAGAGTCAAATATCCCTTGGACATAGCTTGGGTGGCATGTGCTTGGAAACATGCTTGTCTATTTCATATGTCATCGTGAATTGTTGTCGACCTCGAAGCAACACGCTCGGGAAGCCCATACGCTTAAATCGGCCATGTGCTTTTCCAGCTCCCGCAGCGTGTTCGGCATTTTCTCAGGTAAGGCAGGCTCAGCATTTTCGCAGATTCTGTAAGCCGTTGATGGGGTACGTCAGCGATAGCGCTGACGCCTCATCCCTTTTATTAGCCATTTTCCCGTGCCGAGTTGGCCTCGCTCCAGCGCCCGTGCCAGCCAGAATTAGCAGGCAAGGCTGGCTCGGCGAGGTTGGGTGGCCCGAGAAGAGACAGGGCCCCACTGCTGCGGCCACTCAACGGTACCTCTGTAGCCGCGTGTCTTCGTACAGGTACCACCAGCGGGTCCCCTTTTCCAGGCGGTTGGTGTGGGGACCTACACATGCCGCCAATGAGGTACCCAGAGTACCTCTGATCTCGTATTCCTGGTGCTGGCACGCAAAGTATCTGCACCTCTGGTCCCATACGTAAACTGTACCTTAGCTCTCTGGCCAGGGACCTAAAACTTGCTGGCTGCGATTCGAGAGACAGATCACGGCAACGTGCATCCATAACTTTTGAGCATTGAGCATCCGCAGAGCGGACATCTTTGAACAGTCTCGCCAGGCCAATCCCCGACCTGTGCGCTGCTGAGCAAAGAGAAAGGTTCTCATCTCAACGCAGCCCAAGCGACAAGCTCTCGCATCTTACGCTCGTGTTTCCACCCGTCTTGCGCGGAAAGGAGGCTGTGCTGCATCGCCAAATTGACCCATCCGTTGGTTTGCCATCATCCGCGCAGAGCAGTGTAGAACTCACCCTTTTGGACGACGACCTTTTCGAGCAGAAAACTGCATTGCGTCTTTACTCACTGTTCATTCGACCTCGCATGCCTCGCCGCCGGAACTTCCGTTTGGATTGACGACACATTACTTGTCCTCCAGCATGGCTGGGAGACTACCTGGAGGTCCCTACGGGGGACCGTCCAGTAATCGCGACGACCTATTACTAGATCTCGAGAACGACCAACCAGTCTACAGTGGCGGTCAGCGCTCGGCGCTGAACGATGACGATTTGATGAGGACCTATGCTGCCGACCACGATCGTCCTGGCCGACCGTCCGAATCCTACGATGATTTCGTTGGCGCAGGTGCTAGCTATCCATCGGCATCTCGACATCGCGGAGGGATGGATTCCGAACTGCAAAGCCCGCAGACTCCATACACGGACAGGAATAGACAGTTCGACCAGACCTCCGACCTGAACAACTACCAACGCTACGCCGATGATTTCGACGACTACCCGCAAGAAGCTGATTCCTACTATCAGCATGGGGGCGAAGCCTCCGCTTCCGCGAGACATAGTGCTCGCAATCGCAATAGTGTGCTGGGCTTGGGTGGTGGCTTCTTGGGAAAGGTCAAGAATCGACTGGGCATGGGCCAGGGATACTCCGAGATGGATCTGCCTTTAACGGAGCCAGGACGTGATCGAGGAGACTCAGTTGGCGCGACGCAGCAGCCGCAACAAAATAGCAAGAAGTTTGACATGGGCAACTTCAAATTCGGCTTCGGTAGGAGCAAGCCCGATCCATCCACCCTGGGCCCGAGAATAATCCACCTCAACAACCCTCCCGCCAACGCCACGAACAAATATGTCGACAATCACATCTCGACTGCCAAATACAACTTTGCCACCTTCCTACCCAAATTCCTCTTCGAACAATTCTCCAAATTCGCCAATATCTTCTTCTTGTTCACCGCGGCACTGCAGCAGATCCCAGGCCTTTCTCCGACGAATCGATATACCACCATCGCACCCCTTTTGGTCGTGCTTGCCATTTCTGCTGTCAAGGAGTTGGTGGAAGATTACAGGCGGAAGCAGGCGGACAACGCACTCAACAGTTCTAAAGCACAGGTTCTCCGTGGAACGAGCTTTACAGAAACGAAATGGATCAATGTCGCAGTTGGTGATATTGTACGGGTAGAGTCGGAGGAGCCTTTCCCTGCGGACTTGGTCCTCTTGGCCAGTTCGGAACCCGAAGGTCTCTGTTATATCGAAACAGCGAATCTTGATGGCGAAACGAACTTGAAGATCAAGCAGGCTCTGCCGGAGACTTCCGGTTTGGTCTCTCCGAGCGAGCTCAGTAGACTAGGAGGTCGAATCAAATCTGAGCAACCTAACAGCAGCCTGTACACCTACGAAGCTACCATGACAATGCAGGCAGGAGGCGGCGAAAAGGAACTTCCTCTAAACCCTGAGCAGCTTCTCCTTCGAGGCGCAACCCTGCGAAACACCCCCTGGGTGCATGGTGTTGTGGTTTTTACTGGCCACGAGACGAAGCTCATGCGAAACGCTACGGCCGCACCAATCAAGCGTACGAAAGTCGAAAGACAGCTCAATTGGCTCGTTTTGGTTCTGGTTGGCATCCTACTTGTCCTCAGTATCGCTAGTACCATTGGTGACCTTGTTTCTCGAAGCGTCCATGGCGACTCGCTCATTTACCTGGAGTTGGGAAGCATTAGCGATGTAGGAAGGATAGCACAGACCTTTGCCAAAGACATGGTGACATACTGGGTCCTGTTTTCTTCTTTGGTTCCCATTTCTCTCTTCGTTACGGTCGAGCTTGTCAAATACTGGCACGGCATCCTCATCAACGACGACCTCGATATCTACTACGAGAAGACGGACACACCGGCTACCTGCAGGACATCTAGTTTGGTCGAAGAATTGGGAATGGTCGAATATGTCTTCTCCGACAAAACAGGCACGCTCACCTGCAACATGATGGAGTTTAAGCAATGTACGATTGCTGGTATTCAGTATGCCGACGATGTACCGGAAGATCGTCGTGCCACGATTGAAGATGGCGTGGAGACGGGCATTCATGAATTCAAGCATTTGAGGGCAAACTTGGCCGAAGGCCATGAAACTGCACCAGCCATCGATCACTTCCTCAGCCTTCTTGCTACCTGCCACACTGTTATTCCCGAAATTACTGAGAAGGGCGACATCAAATACCAGGCGGCCTCTCCAGACGAGGGTGCTCTTGTTGCTGGCGCGGTGGAATTGGGATACAAGTTCACTGCTCGAAAGCCCAAATCTGTCATCATTGATGCTAATGGCCGGTCAATGGAGTACGAGCTACTGGCTGTTTGCGAGTTCAACTCTACACGAAAGAGAATGTCGGCCATTTACCGGTGCCCAGATGGCAAGATTCGCTGCTACTGCAAGGGAGCTGATACGGTTATTCTCGAGCGACTCAACGACCAGAACCCCCATGTCGAGGTGACCCTGCGTCACCTGGAGGAATACGCTTCTGAGGGCCTCCGTACCCTTTGTTTGGCCATGCGGGAAATCCCCGAGCATGAGTTCCGGGAATGGCTCAAGATCTTCGAGACAGCTGCGACGACCGTGGGAGGCACTCGTGCGGATGAATTGGACAAGGCAGCAGAGATCATTGAGCACGACTTCTACTTGCTTGGTGCGACCGCTATTGAGGACAAACTTCAGGACGGCGTTCCCGAGACGATTCATACCTTACAGCAAGCCAATATCAAGGTGTGGGTTCTGACTGGCGACCGACAGGAGACGGCTATCAACATTGGTATGAGTTGCAAGCTTCTCAGCGAGGATATGATGCTTCTCATCGTGAATGAAGAAACGGCGGCGGCAACTCGTGATAACTTACAAAAGAAACTGGACGCCATCAGAACGCAGGGCGACGGAACTATTGAGACGGAAACTCTGGCGCTCGTCATCGATGGCAAATCGTTAACGTACGCACTCGAGAAAGATCTTGAGAAGATGTTTCTTGATCTTGCTGTCATGTGCAAGGCTGTCATCTGCTGTCGAGTGTCACCACTGCAAAAGGCCCTCGTTGTCAAGCTGGTAAAGAAGTTTAAGAAGGATTCCATTTCACTTGCCATCGGAGACGGTGCCAATGACGTTTCTATGATCCAGGCCGCCCATATCGGAGTTGGTATTAGTGGTGTCGAGGGTTTGCAGGCTGCACGAAGTGCCGACGTTGCCATTGCTCAGTTCCGATTCCTACGTAAACTGCTCCTCGTTCACGGCGCTTGGAGTTACCACCGTGTGAGCAAGACTATCTTGTTTTCTTTCTACAAAAACATCACACTATACATGACGCAATTCTGGGTAAGTGGCTAGGTCCCGGCGAGACAGCCTCGGCATGAAGGATCTGAATGCTAATGACATACTAGTATACCTTCTACAACGTTTTCTCTGGTCAAGTCATCTTTGAGTCCTGGACGCTGTCTTTCTACAACGTTTTCTACACGGTGCTCCCGCCGTTGGCAATCGGTATTCTCGACCAGTTCATCTCGGCGCGACTTCTCGACCGCTACCCTCAACTTTACGTTATGGGCCAGCGGAACGACGCCTTCAAGCTCAAGGTGTTCGGCCAATGGATCGCCAACGCAGTCTACCATTCCCTGATCCTCTACTTCATTACGAACTCGTTCTGGCTAGGAGAGCTAATCCAAAGCGACGGCAAAGTTGCAGGCCACTGGCTCTGGGGAACCGCCATGTACGGCGCCGTGCTCATGACGGTGCTCGGCAAGGCAGCTCTAATTACAAACAACTGGACAAAGTACCATGTCATCGCCATCCCTGGCAGCATGGCCATCTGGTGGGTGTTTGTTGCCGTGTACGGTATCGTGGCGCCCATGGTGAACGTGTCCAAGGAGTACCACGGCGTGATCCCGCGGCTGTACAGCAGCCCTGTCTTCTGGGCTCAGATGCCCGTCCTGGCCGTCCTGTGCCTGCTCCGTGATGTGGTGTGGAAGTACGTCAAGCGCATGTACTGGCCACAGACATACCACCACATCCAGGAAATTCAGAAGTACAACATCCAAGACTATCGACCCAGGTGAGTAGAGAGCGGACCCCGATTCCTGCATACGGTACGGAAATTACGGTTACTGACTGTTTCGGTAGAATGGAGCAATTCCAGAAAGCAATCCGAAAGGTTCGACAGGTGCAGCGTATGCGCAAGCAACGCGGCTATGCATTCTCGCAGGCCGACGAGAGTCAGACCCGCGTGCTCCAGGCTTACGACACGACCAAGCACAGAGGACGATATGGAGAGATGGCAAGTTCACGGCCTTTGGGGAGCTAGAGCGGCCGTGGAGCCGAATTTTCAGGAACGAGGCGAATGAGACGTTCGCCAGGGCAAGGGGTGGGGAGCCTTTCTTCGGAGTTGGGATGCTGTCTGACTTGTTTGACCTTGAGTGCCTCGTCGGGAAGGCAACTGTAACACGCATTACCATCTATAGCATGATTTCTTTGTGGTTTATCCCATTGGGTACTCCAACAGGGCCGAGGCTGCTGAGCAGGCATACCTATTGATTATTTTGGGCGTCTTTCTGGGAGAGGGAGGGGAAAGGGAGGAAAATGGGGCAAGGAGGACGGCAGGGCCCCGGTTTGTACAAAATGAATGAATGAGCGGCTCAATCTACATATTGTATTTCCGTTTCGGTGTGGTGAACTGAAGCTCATGGTTTCTGCTGGACAGTACAGCACAGCATAGCACAGCAGGCTGACAGAGTGGCGATTGATGTGTCGAGTAACTTGCCTCGCGTCGGACCTCGTTTCCTTCATCGGCGTTTGACCATGTCCCGTTCGTGACAAAGTCGGACCTCCGCAAACGCAAAAAAGGGGGCCAAGGGGCCAAGGGGGGAAACCATGCAATATCCCGACCGGCTCCCATGACGTACTGCGGATGGGCGAATTGGCCCTTTTCCCCGAATGAAGGTAACGCTCCCATGCCCGAAAAGCCTTGTGTCACGCGAGCAGTGCATGCAAGATTCCGAAGGATGGGAAAGGAAAGGAGAGAAAAGAAAATCAAATAAAATTAAGGCCAGCCACGAAAGCGAACAAAAGCCAATGGTTCTCCCAAACCCCGGAACGCCTGTTCGTCACCTTGGTCGCCATCCGAGCTTGTTCGGCTTAAAACCCAATGCAGGCCATCCTAAGCCTCCTGCATACCTCCATCGTGCGACCGGGGGGGGAGGGTGCTTCACAGTCCCCTCCGGCCTCCCGGCGCCCTCTCCAAAGGGAAGTGGCCCAAGAAGACTTGACCTAAGGTATCTTGCGCTATCGTGTACTTTTTTCCCCACGCACGGTACCTAGGTTGTTGAGTAGCAACCCCTCCCCCGTTCTCTCTTGCACCCAGGTCACGTTGTACCTTATTTTCTCCCCAGCCGAAGTAGAGACGCTTCCGCGCCCTTCGGAGATGGACAAAAGCTACGGGTAGAGCAGCTGAAAAGGGTAGGGAAACACAAAAAAATTGAATAAGCCAGAGGAGTCGCGGATCCTAGACGATGCAGACGCCACTGACGCCCTCGTCTTCTTCTTTCTTTTGCTCTCGTCCGCCTCGCTTCTATCTTTCGTTTTTGCCCCCCGTCGAACCTCGCCCTGCACTCACCACCTCCCCTTCAACCCGCACGCAGGTTTCCCGATCGAATAAGGTAGGTCTCGAGATACTCTGCGTTGCATCTACCTGCAGAACGCCTCAGCAGCGGAAACGGCAGCAAGCCCGCTCCCTGCTGCTTTCATATACTCTCTCTCCCCCCCCCCCCCCC